>BQNB010188226.1:0-11969 GCA_026074375.1 Tanacetum coccineum
AAAAGTGCGTAAACAAGTATAAATTGATAAACATAAACAAGCATTCAACGATAAATCAAGAAATCGAGATAAACAAATACCAAACATTCAGATCTTTATAATAATGGCTAATACCCAAAGGTATTAGCCTTCAAACGTCATAATAAATACAAGAGAAATTATTTAGCCAAGATAAATTAACCGAGTTAACGAATGATACCAAAAACTAAACGATTTCAAAAGTATACGGAATTACACGTGGTCTCCTATGAAAATGATAGCGTTGCTCGACCTCTTCTGCTCTTCTTCTCCTTTGAAAATTGACTTTTATGGTTTAGGTATTGAGAATATGATTTAGCACACTTAAAACTTGTTTTTGAGTTTTGTATTTATAGGGTCTGGAAGTCAGTTCGATACGGCGTATCCAAGGATTGGATACGGCGTATTAGGGATTTCTTGGAGTAGGGACCACGTTTGAAATATTCCAGAATATTCATATACTATATCTTGAATACGGCGTATTGATTCTTTCTGGATACAGCGTATTGATCTTTATTCCTTTGTGGTCTTTGGTAAGTGCAGGCACGGATACGCCGTATCTTCCTTGATGGATATGGCATATTAGTCTTCAGAATAGTAATCTTCAAAATATCTTCATTTAAGCTCTAGAATGCGCGCCTTTTGCTAATATTCACCAAGTACTCCATAATTACTGCAATTCTCAAATAGAAACTATTAAGTAACAATTCTTTGCAATAACTATACAAAATGGGTTAATAACATGGGATAAATGATGCTATAAAATAGACGTTATTTGATGTCATTAGCAAGTATGTATTATATGAATTATTTTACTTTTAGTCACGTACGGCTATATATGTATTATATAGGTCGCGGTTAGGACGTGAAGCTATTTGTGCTTGTTGATTTGATTGATTAGATCTTTTGCTTAAGGTGAGTTCATAGCCTCGCATTTAAATCTTTTAATTGTTTATAAACCCGCGAGGGTGATTCATGTTTGTTTTATAAAATAGAACACATATGATTTTATGGTATGTTGGACCCGATTACGAGATTGTTTCCGCATAAGTAGCTATTGTTGAAATCCCTTATTTCATGAACTGTTAATTGCCTTGTAAGGTGAACGCTAATGCATTGAATAGATCTATTGGGTTTGACAACCCTGTTCAGGGTTTGACAACCCTGTCTAGGGTTTGAATCCTTGTGACCACCCTGTCAAACGGACATTTTGTATTTAGAAAGTAGTAGGTATATGACAATAATACCTTGTTTGGGGCACATTAACATATGAAATGACATATGCATTGTTAACGTTCGGTGTCATGAGCTTATTGTGTGAAAGAAAAGAAGTTTCTATACATTGCATTCGTTGCTTTGTTTTCCCGAGAACTAATTATGTGTTCAAAGATTATTACTTGTTAATTATTTTAAACTCTATGAATTTCACTCAACATTGTTGTTGTCGTTTTAAACATGTTTTATCCCAGGTAACCAAGGATGAAGGCAATGATGGCGTGGAGGTGTCGTGCGTGTGATGGATTTGTTGAAAGACTACTTGTGTGTTCATTGTCTTTTAAAAACAATGTCTTAAGTTGTTCTAAAATAATATCTTTATTTTGAAACAATAGTTTTTCAAATGCTGTAATGGTTGTAGTTGCGATTCTGTGGGGACCTAAACGTGTTTTTAACTCTGATTAATAATGGAACACATGTTTGTTAAACGTCTCATTTGGGTCGTTTTATATTATCTTGGTGAATGGTGTTATTTAGTAACATCCAAATTGCTAATTCCGCTGCACAATCCAATGTCCTTTGGATGGGGGTGTTACACAACCAAACCCACGAGGTAGTAATTTTAAAGCTTACCAACAACCGCAATCTCATAATGAGCATGTAAATGCCATATTCACAAGAAGTGGTAAATCCTATGATCCACCAGATAACCCGAATGATCAACAAAACAATTCTGAAATCCTTATCAACTTTTTTAATTACGAAGACGTGCTCGAAAGAATCCCTAAAATCAGAGTTAAACGCATAAGATATAACTTTTACGAGATTACGACGATTAATTTTATAAAAATAGTTTTATAAAATATACACGAATAATAAAAGTATTGTTCATCAGAGGAATAAAAATATTAAAATGTAATATTTTGATACATCTTCTTAATACGAAACCGTGGACATAAAGTACGTATAAAACGGACTTAAAACGAGAAAGATACGCACTATTTTATACTTGTGCACTATTTCCTGACATGAATAGTGTTGGTTCGTTTTTAATAAAAAATTTTGCGAAACATTTTAGAATCACTTAAATAATATTTATACATGTTTTAAACTTTATAAATATTATTTTACAAAGGCGATTAAACTATTTATACGATTATACGAGTACAAATACATGGTTATTATTTATCAAATGCGATTTAAATATTATTTCACAAATACAATTAGATGGTGATGTAGCTATATAGAACTATATACAGTATTAGTTATTCAAAGTACTTAGTACTCATACGACCTAAAATTAATTAGGTTGCATTCGGACGTTTACGTGAATCATTTTCATTCTGTGATTTACATTGTTGATTCATTCACTTAAGGTGAGTTTATAGACCCTCTTTCACTTGTTTTACATTTACTTTACAAATCTCGGAGGAGAATACATGCTCGTTATAACTTTTTTTACATATTCATTTACAATCTCTTCCTTCACATAGCCTTGATCTTTCGTAAAATTTTGTGTTTTTTATTTGTTTTTTTGCTTGTGTGTAGTTTACATACACATTGACAAAACTGTTTACATACTCATGGCAAACTCGTTACAAATATGTTAATATGTTACACACTTATTTTCATATCTCACGGTGAGATACAATACTCTTTTTCACATATAGACGCAACAACTATTACTTTCATTCTAATGATTACGGATTAGCTTAAGTTGCATGAACTGTAAATTACTCGGAGGGTAAGCGCGAATGTTATAAATAGATCTATTCATGATTGACAATTCCCGTTCAGGTCATTAGCTATCACTAGAAACGAACGTTATACCATGTCGGAACACGACTGTATTGGTGTCTACAGGGCCAACAACTACATACTCATGAACTCTTACTGTGCCTTGAATAAAGTGGCATACATATAAGTCTACGTCGCAGTTTCATGAACTTAGGGGTGCAATCGAAAGCACACATGGTGACTATTGTATTGGATACAATGGTCATGCATACTTTACAAACGCTTTGTTTCGACTATACTCAACTTTTTTTGACTATCGTAAGGGATACAATAGTCATACACATCTTTGATTTCAATATTCATGCATACATTTTTGGTGACTATTCTAACGATTGAAATGTTCATATACTCTTTACAAATATTTGATCCAACATTTACATTTACAAAAATCTATGAACTCACCAACTTTATGTTGACACTTTTAAGCATGTTTTTCTCAGGTGAATTAGATGCTTGAGATACATGATGTGTATAACAACCCGTAATTTTCATAATGTAATATCCATATATTAAATTAGATGCAATGTAACATCTATATATACCACATTTTTACAGGGAAATTTTTGTTTTATTCTATTATGTAACGTAGTTTACATAACTAAAGTAAACGAGCCCACGCAACAATCAATGCCATCTATATCTATGTTTATATCATGTAAACATCCTAATATGTCAAGTCAATGTTCTAATATCATTTTTACCAGATACGTTATCCATTTAAAGTACTTTTCAAAACGTTATTTCAAAACAAGCAATAAACGTTAACGTTTATATCAAAACCCTAATTATATGTAATGCATACATATAAAATGAATGTGCAAGCCTTTAAGCATGTGTACAAGTATACAATACACAACATTTGAAATATAACTTCCCTCCAAGTCAATGTACAACTCATTTAAGCTCAATGTATAAATCCATGAAGCACGAATTCAAACTAACTTATTTTCCCTCCAAATTCATTCTAATTTCTTACCACCACTTTAGCACAAGGTACAATACTTAATGCACAACTTCTAAACCCTAAACCTAAACCCTAAATCATCCTAAAACCCTAATCTAAAACCCTAAACCCTAAACGAAACCCTAAACTAGTTCTAAACCCTAATTCGAAAACACTTAACTTAAACCTAATCCTAAACCCTAATCCTAACACTAACCTTAATCCTAAACCCTAATCCTAACACTAAACCTTAATCCTAAACCCTAAACTATCCTTAATCCTAACCCTAATCCATGTCTTAAATACTAAAACCCTAACCCGAAACAAAAAATCAACCCGACACCCCTTTTCTTTCATTTTTAACCCATTTACAACTAAGCTAGCTCCTTAACACCACCATGACCTCACCACCATGTCACCAAGCAAGCATACAAGCACCTCCATCACCTCCTTGTAAGCTACTACCACCACTTGCACTCCAAACACCCCCCCTCGTCACCCTTTGTAAACCGAACCCCTCTACATCCTTCCACCACTCAAAGCTACACTCCTAACCCTTTCTAATCACCCTATAGCCTTCCTTAGTCACTACTTACAAGCCCTTGGCCAATACTTTAAGTATTCTTGGGCACCAAGGGTGTTTCGAGCCCTTTAAAAGCCGAAACACACACACTCTTTCAAAACACACCTACTCTTTCAAAACACACCTCAAAATTATCATACACATAAATGAAGTTCTAAACCAGACCAAAGAAGATCAAAGAAGGAAGAACTCAGCAAATTTAAAGCCAAGAATCAAGAGAAGGAAGCCTTTGAAGTCGTTTCTAGGCATACGAACCAAAAACCCTTTATTCGACCCATTTTAAGCTCAAGTAAGCTTATATCTTGTTCAATAAGCTCATTTTCTATTTTAAAACTTTAATAAGCTTCCTTATGATCCTATATAAACTCTTGTTTAAATCCTTAAACCAAACCCATTCGGTTTTGGTTTTCCTAAACCATACGCACCCATTTTATGTTTTTAAGTTCATACGCCCTTTCCATAAGCTATAAGCTCGTAAACTCTACTTATTTTAGCTTAATATAATAAGCCATAAGCTGCAAAACTCTTTTGGATTTTAAAAATATCATTATTATGGTTTTTGGACTTGTTTTGCAAATAAATCCCATGCAAAGGGTATATATTGTAAATATTTTGAAATTATAACTAGAGGGACTGAAAATGTAATATTCCTAAACTTATAACTATGAGGGGCTATTTTGCCAAGTTTTAATGTCAAAGGTTTAAAATATATATACTTTATATATAAAGGACTAACCACTTAAAAATATGATAATTATATGTTTTATAAAAATACAATATTTTATATAAATTATAAAAAATAATAAACATATAATATAAAACGTCAATTTTATTAAACCCTACACATTGTTTCGTTAATTAAAAAATGATCGATCGTATTTTAACACATTACGTTTATATATTTAACGTAATTTATCATCGACTAGCTTTTGAAGAAACTTAAAATCTTATCGTATCACGTTACTAAGGAATTTCATGTAAGGGGTTTCAATTGGGTATGCGTTTTGACGAGTTTGCTGGATTTATGATTTAAAGTGTCCTGGCTCCTCAAATGTTTACTGCATGACCTCTGAATTATGATAGCCCGAACAGTGATACAATATTTCCATAAATTAATAAATCAAAGTAATATGTAAGATTAAACATCATGAAGTTTTGAAACATAAACAATCATACTAAGACGTGACATATTACCTCCGGTTGCGTGTTGAAGCCATTTTACTTTCAATTATACTGAACTTTCCCGCCCGGGTAGATAACATCGTACTACCATACGGACGCATTTCATTGATATACTTTTACCATCTATCAGATTTCCCTGTTAAGGTGAGTTCATAGCCTCACATTTTAAATCTTCAAAATATTTCATAAATGCGCGAGGGGGATACTTGCTATAAACCATGAATGCAAGTGTTTTTCCAACTGTATGTTATCCTGATGCATTATTGCCCAAGTCCCTACTTTTGCCATTAAGACCCCACTATCATGAACCGTTAATTACTCTTTGGAGTAAGTACGAATGCTGTGAATAGATCTATTTGGGACTGAACTCCCCCGTTGGTATACATGTACTTTTGGTAACCAAACGCACTTCATTTGAATAAACTATGCGGGTGTTTGGCAAAGGCACCCGTTGGGGCAACTACTTGTGATTATTGATTATCTCAAGGCTTCGGTGTCATGAGCTTAGGGCAATAATACTGTTTTCTATGATAATTGTATCTACATTGCAATTATTACTATTATGGGTGTATAACAACGTAACCCACTGTTATGATGACTTGTATTCAAACTATTTATCATAAACCTATGAATTTCACTCAACCATTGTGTTGATCTTTTTAGCATGTTTATCTCAGGTAATTGAGCAACTTATGACACGGAGTGGCACGGACTTGAAGATGGCTAAACTGTTATCATTCAAACTTTATGTTTCTAGATTTTAGGACCTCTCTTTTTGTAAAACTCTGATGAATAAATGAATGATAACTAAATTTTCCAAAACGTCTCTTTATGAGTCGTTTTCTATGATTATGACTGTTGTACTATGAAGTAATACCCCAGATTAGCTTCCGCTGCTATATTTGTCAAAATGGGGGTGTTATAGATTGGTATCAAGAGCCACGGTTATAGAGAACAAGGTTGAAACCTTAACTATAACTACTTTTCTTTTTCCATCCAAGAAAGTCCTCCGTGCCACTTTATCTCCCGAATAGTATGTAAAGATACATAACTATTATACTATTATATAAATAACTTATGTTATTTACCGCTGGGTTGTTAACAGAGTAATGTCTTCTCCTAACCACCTTACTTCTAATATTGAGGATGCTTTTTCCTCTAACTTTTCAGACTATATCCCGGCTTCCCCAGACTATTCCCCAGCTTCACCAGGAAATACTTATTCTAGCTCTTCAAATAACTTATTTGGTTTAGTTCCAATAGCTTCACCAACTCTTTCTCTTTTTCATGATGACCCCTATATGAAGGTCATACAAGCATATTATACTAAAGAATCACCTATTCCACATCCAACTATTGTGCCTCCATCTCCAATGCTATCACCAATGTTTAATCCTCAAGAATTCTTTCTTCCTGAGGAATTATTACCACCTTAGAAACGAGGCCGTGGCCGATCATCCTCCTCTACTTCTGCCCTACCTCAAGTATTTGTGTAACAACCTAAAATTTTCATCAAATGCAAAATCAATCTATTTTATTATGATCACAATTATACGAGGAAATTTTTCGCTTTATTACATTACTTGCATTGCCAATATCTCAATATGCAATGTAACTTGCATAACTAAAGTTAACAAGCTCACGCAACCTACCTATGGCAATCCTATCTTCATATATGTCAATCAAACATCATAACATGTTAAGTCAATATCTTAATACCATTATTACAAAGTACATTACTCATATAATATACCATTCGCAACGTTATATCAAGACGGGCTTTAAACAGTTATCGTATACCTCTAAACCCTAACTCCGTGAAGGGTTAATATCTAAAGTGAATGTACAAGCTAGTAAAGCATATGTATAAGTAATATAAAATCTCATTTGAAATATAAACTCCCTCCAAGTCAAAGTACAAGTTTTTAAAGCACAATGAACAAGTCATTAAGCATGACATCCAAAATAGCCGTTTTACCACCGTTTTCATTCTAGTTTCTTCACCACCACTTTTGTACAAGCTACTACACTCAATATACAATGTATAAACCCTAATTATTCTACTCATAAAAAGTCAGAAACCCTAACCCGAGCTAAATACTAAACCGTGACCCGTTTCTTCGTTTTTATCCATTATAAATCTCAACCAACACTCAAATAAGTTGTAATAACTTAATTTACAACATTATCAATCATATTCTATCATCATTTCATCATTTCATCTCAATTATACACGAAATAAATCCAAGAAACCCTAAACGTGCCCTAATTTAACTTTGGACCCGTTTACTCGTTTTCACCCATTTTAAACCTGAACCACCTATCAATTCTTGTTAATAATCCTTAATACAAGTCTTGTGAACATATATCTATCATTATATCACAAGAGTACACGAAATGCAAAGCTAAAAACCCTATTCGTGCCCTAATTTGACCCGCGACCCATAACCTTGCAAATTGACCCATTTTTAAAACTTTCTTTTGCATCTAAGCACCTTGTGACTCACCCACATGCTCCATAGCAGCTTACCAGCGGCTACAACAAATATTCTTCACATTTCTTGGCTATAAATAGAGACCACATTATCCATTGGTCCTAAGTTCTTGCGTGGAAAGTTTAGCTCCTCAAACACCCTTCACATCACCTCTCTACCACCCTAGACCCTCCATATCACCCTTGTAGACTCTCTAACTCAGCTAGAACAAAAATATGACACCTCACCCTTTTACCTTGGCCTCCAAGTTGAAATCTACCTATAAATAGGGGCGAACCATGTTCATTTCAACTCATCCCCCACTTCCTCCTCTATAACCCTTAATAGCAGCAATAATTTGCTCAAATAAGATCCTAAGAGGTCCTAAGAAGTCTCAAGAACAGAAGTGAAGCAAAATAAATCAAGAAAAGAAGCCCGGGAGTCGTTATTCTAGGCGTACGAAGCTAAAAGTCCCGATTTCAACCCGTTTCCAAGCTATAAGCTCAAACCCAGGTTCTATGATCTTCATACATGCTCCTACACTCTTATAATGTTCATATTATCCTAAATATACTCTTGTTAAAGTTTTATAACTCAATTCATACTCATTTTTCATTTTGATCTAAAATCGTACACCCGAAACCCTAATTTTATGTTTTTTTAAAACTAAATGTTATAATGGTTAAAAATTGTTATAATCTATCCTAACATGCTTAACTAATTTTAATATAACAACTTTATCAAGTCTTGAAGGAATTTGAACTTAAAACCCGCGCGTTTACGTTTTAAAACCATAATATGACCCGTTTTACTTCCTACCTTAACGAATCGTTATTTTATACTTTCATTATGTTAAATATTCATATTTTAACTTATATTAATAATCTATAACATGTAAATTACTTTTCATATTGAAAAATATCATTATTATGAATTTTGGACTTGTTTTGTAAATCATTTCCATGCAAGGGGTATATACCATAACTTTTGAAAACTTATAAGTACAAGGATTATTTTTGCCATATTTCTAAAGTTATAACTATAGGGGTATTCTATGTCACTTTTCAAAGTGAAAGGTTTACTTTGTACATCTTTTAAACTAGAAGGACCAAACTTGTAAAAGTGCAAACTCTAAGGGTATATTTTGCCATTTTTCATTCTCAAAGGTCTAAAATGTAACATTTTGAAAAAGTACAACAAAATTACATTCAAAACATTACAGACATAACTTTATTAAACATTTTTCTTGTCATCAGTTTCCAGATTTGTCAAAAACGCTTAAAACCGATTATATCGTATCACAATACTAGGGAGCTTCATATTAAGAGGTTTCATCTTGGTATTACGTTTTGACAGAGTTGTTGGGTTTACGATTTAAAGTGCCCTAGCTCCTCAAACGTTTACTGAATGACCTCTGAATTATGATGGCCCGAACGGTGATTCAAATTCTCTATAATTAATTCAATCAAATGATATATCTATTATACTTATAAAGAGTGAAACATAACTAAACTAAGACTTGACATATTAACCCAGGTTGTGTGTGACGAAGCCGTTACTTTCATTCCATATACCTTTGCTATCAATCAAATTTCCCTATACTGTTAAGGTGAGTTCATAGCCTTGCATTTCAATATTTCAAATGTTTTATATACCCGCGAGGAGGATACATGTTATAACCATGAATGCAATTGTTTTTTGTATGCTATTCCGATTTATTATTTCCTAAGTAACTATTTGCCTTTAAGTCCCCAATATCATGAACCGTTAATTGCTCTACGGAGTGAGCGTGAATGTTGTGATATATATATATCACATTAATTATGGTATATATATATATATACCAGTCAGTTTGTGTGTCATGAGCTTAGACGAAATAATACATTATAACCGCAATACCATTTTTCCATGATCATTGTATTCATTGCAATTATTACAAATAATGGGTGTATTACAACGTAACCCAATATCACACTGTCAATCACACATTACTATAACACTGCTTTTATAACAATTGTATTGGTTACAATTATCACTTATGATGACTTATATTTAACTATTACATTTCAAACCTATAAATTTCACTCAACCTTTGTGTTGACTTTTTAGCATGTTTATATCAGGTAATTGAGCAACTTATGGCACGGAGTGGCATGGACTTAAAGATGGCTAAAACTTGTTATCATTCACATTGTATGTAACTAGATTTTGGGATCTGCCTTTGTAAAACTCTGATTTTAAATGAATGATAACATATCTTTTGAACAACGTCTTTTTTTAGTCATTTTTTATGATTATGACTGTTGTACTATGAAGTAATACCCTATATTAGCTTTCGATGCTATATGTAAAAATAGAGGTGTTACAGATTGGTATCAGAGCTATGGTTATAGAGAACAAGGTCAAAACCTTAACTATAACCACATTTCTTTTTCTAGCCATCAAAGTCCTCCGTGCCACTGCATTCCCAGAACAGTATGTAAAGATACATAACTATTATACTATATTATACCATAAATAACTTATGTTATTTACGACTGGGTTGTTATCAGAACGATGTCTTCTCCCAACCACTCTACTTCCGATATTGTGGATGCTCTTTCCTCTATGAATATTCTTAACTATACTTCGGTCTCATCGGATTATTTCCCAGCTTCATCAGGAAGCACTTCTTTTAACTCTTCGGAAAACTCTAAAGATAACATGATCCCACCAGTATTCTTACCTTTCTACAATAATCCTTGTTTAAAGGACGTACAAGCATTTTATGCTAAGGAATCACCTATTTCACCACCAGATCCTATTACTCCACCAGCTATTTTGACTCCATCTCTAGTATTACCACCATCACTACTATTTGATCCTCGATATTTCTTTGTTCCTGAAGAACTATTTCCACCTAAGAAGCAAATCCATTCCCCATCTTCTTCCTCAACTACGTTATCTAATTCATTTTGGAATCAAACCTATAATTTGGTATCACCATCTTTCTTAGTTTATACTCCTACCCCACCTCAAATAATTGAAATAGGAAAAAGTTCAATTAAGATGCATCATGAGGAACAAATCGAAGATATTTTGAATTACTTAGAAGAACTCTCTTTTCACTGCATTGAGAAAATGGAAGAAGGACATATTAATAGAATGATCATACAAAGAAATAGTGACGAACTAAAGACCGAACTTAAGAGAGTCCGTTCTCAGATTATCAAACTTCAAAGGAAGCAATTAGGACAAAGGGATAAGATTGCTTTTGCTCACTTTAGAATTTCCAATCTTGAACAAATCATTAAGGAGATCCAAGCTCGTCACCAAACAAATTAGGAAGATCTTTAGAATGCCATCTACAAGCTCAAAATCAGCAAACTATTAAACTAGTTATAGCTTCATCCTAGCCACGTGATGTGTGGTATAAATAAAAACACTTGTCGAATCTTGACTATGTACAGTACTAAGACAAGTTGTTCTTAATACAAAGGAAAATCCCGTTACCTTGTTGTTTCATAAATACCAACTTATATCTCTTTCATCATCATCCCTGTCATCATCATATGCATCATTATCTTCGTCTTCATCATTATGAATCATACCATAACCTCTAAGTGCTTAAAATTCAAAAATGAGCATTACTCTTTAAGCATTTTAAGCATCACATTCTCTTTTATTACTTAGGATATCATTCTCACTACGTGTTATCTTATATTGATAGAATGCCTCCCAAAAGGACGTCAACATCTGAAACACCAGTCATCACTTT
>BQNB010188227.1:0-11355 GCA_026074375.1 Tanacetum coccineum
ACGCATAACGTGGTCTCACCTTACCTACTTGTTGGGATCACAAAGTGTCCCTTGGATGAAACTTCATATATATTCTTTTTCCTTATGATTTTCAGGAAACAATGACAAATGTTAATCAAGGGATGAATGTTGAGGAAGTTGAGCGGGTTGTAGCCCAACGAGTGGCTAATGCTATCGAGGCTATTGCCATTTATGAGACGAAAACCAACATGGCTCGTAAGTCAATAAGCCATACCGAACAACAAGAATGCAAGGTAGCAGAGAATGCTAACAACAAGAGAAAGTGGGAAGGTAACCATAATGGGAAAGGTACTGTAAAGGGCGGGAATTGGCCACATGACCCGAGATTGTAGGAATCCTGCTGCTGCTAGGAATCAACGAACTCACACCTGTTATGAGTGTGGAAGTCTGAGACACTTCAAGAGTGAGTGTCCAATAGTGATGTTCCAGAAACGTGTGGATAAAAAGATCAGCACTCTTGCTGAACGCCAGACTGAGAACAAGAGGAAGTTTGGAAAACACTTCCCCGAAATAGTCAGAATCAACAACAACAACAAATCAAGAGGCAAAACCAACCAGCAGGGCATACACTGCCTAGGAATCGGGTGATAAAAACCATAAGGGGTGGAGTCCCCCCCCCCCCCCCCCCTAAACCCGCCTGTGCTAAAGTGCAATTACCACCATGACTGTCCTAATGTGCTCAAAGTGCTATAAATGCAATCAAATATGGGGGGTCCCCCCCCTCCCCCCCCCCCCCCCCCACCCCCCCGCTATAAATGCAACAAGTACGGTCACATCGCCCGTGACGTAGGGGTACGGGAAATGCCAATGCTGTTAACAACCAAAGGGTCACTGTGACAAGTCAGAAGATTATTTGCTATGAATGTGGGAATCAAGGGCACTACAAGAGGGATTGCCCAGAGCGAAAGAACCAAAGTCATAAAAACCAAATTGAAGGTACTAGAGCACATGGAGTGGTGCATACCTTAAGAGGAGGAGAAACCGATCAAGGCCCTAACAACATTAAGGATGGGATCGAAGCTTAAAAGAGAAAGTTGGCTCGCCTTGCCTAGCAAACCCCTAAGTTGGAACTATCTTAAACTTTATTTCCTTAGGAGTGTTCTCATTGTATTTCTATCTTTTAAATCTCAGTTGTACGAATGATTTCAAATTATCTATTATGAGGATTTCGTCAATATTAACTTAAGTTCCTTACTTACTCTTGCGAACTACTCTCTCGAATATCATGAAATTATAACGCTATTTTGACGAAAATGAGCAATGCATCGTTAGTCCTCAATTATACATGGCCTGATCAACTATGTATAATTCAGGAAGGTACCATGCCGTGCTGAGAGTAGTCACTCTAAAAACCTCTTGTTAAGGAAACAATTGTCTACTTATATCATGTTTTGTGTGCGTATTCATAAAACGCGTTTACTTTTAGAAATCGAATTAGTAACCATATCAACTAAGCAGACCTTCACTCCATCTTACTATAAAGTTGGCATCATCTTATACCAAATCCTAAGCCGAGAAGCCAAGACACATTACTAGTCGCCCTAAGACAATTTCGCTATCAAATTTGCTCGCCATTAGAGAATTTACTAAATCACCCATTCGAAATCAACTTAATGCCTGTAGAACTTGGTAGTTTCGATGATATAATCGGTTAAGTTGGAACTATCTTAAACTTTATTTCCTTAGGAATTCTCGTTGTATTTCCTTAAGATTTCAGTTGTACGAATGATTTATCAAATTATCGTATTATGAGAATTTCGTCAATATTAACTTAGGTTCCTTACTTACTCTTACGAACAAGTGGAGTTTCAAATTGATTTGGTACCTGGTGCTGCACCTGTAGCACGGGCACCTTATCGATTGGCGCCTTCTGAGATGAAAGAGTTATCTGAGCAACTGAAAGAGCTGTCCGATAAAGGCTTTATAAGACCCAGTTCCTCGCCCTGGGGAGCTCCGGTCTTGTTTGTCAAGAAGAAAGATGGATCATTCCGGATGTGCATTGATTACCGGGAACTGAATAAACTAACGGTGAAGAACCGTTATCCGCTCCCAAGAATTGATGATCTATTTGATCAGCTCCAAGGGTCGAGTGTCTACTCGAAAATCGACCTAAGATCAGGTTATCACCAATTGAGGGTTCGAGAAGAAGACATTCCGAAGACTGCCTTCAGAACTCGTTATGGCCATTACGAATTTCAAGTTATGCCGTTTGGTTTGACAAATGCACCTGCCGTATTCATGGACCTTATGAATCGGGTATGCAAACAATATCTGGATAAATTCGTGATTTTCTTTATTGATGATATCCTGATATATTCGAAGAATAAGGAAGAACACGAAGAACACCTTAAGCAGATCTTAGAATTGCTTAAGAAAGAAGAGTTGTATGCCAAGTTTTCTAAATGTGAATTTTGGATTCCCAAAGTACAATTCCTCGGTCATGTGATCGATAGTGAAGGAATTCATGTGGATCCAGCCAAGATTGAGTCCATTAAAGATTGGACATCTCCTAAGTCACCAACGGAGATTCGTTAGTTTTTAGGTCTTGCTGGATACTATCGAAGATTCATTGAAGTGTTTTCAAAGATCGCTAAACCTATGACCAAGCTCACCCAGAAGAAGGTTAAGTTTGAATGGGGTGATAAACAAGAAGCAGCTTTTCAGCTGTTGAAGCAAAAAGCTGTGCAGTGCCCAATCCTTGCTTTCCCTGAAGAAGCGAAGATTTCTTCGCAACTGCAAAACGCTTCAACAGAAGTGTTTGGGCGCTGTGTTGAATGCGAAAGAGAGAAGGTGATCACTTATGGCATCACCCAGATATAAAAATTCCTGAGAAGAACTACACGACTCATGATTTAGAACTTTGGTGCAGTGGTTTCGCTCTCAAGATCGGTAGACATTAATTTTATACGGAACCAAGTGTACATTGTACCACCGATCCATCAAGAGTTTGCAACACATTTTAGATCAAAAAGATTTGAACATGAGGCAACGCCGATGGTTAGAGTTGCTAAGTGATTACGATTGCGATATTCGTTATCACCCCGGGAAAGCAAATGTCGTTGCTGACAGCTTTAAGCAGGAAAGAACGAGAAACCCACCGATAAAGTTCGAGCCTGTTTATGACTATTAGTTTGGATTCTTCCCAAACAGATCTTCAATTGCTCAGACTGAAGCGCAAAAAACCCGAACATAAGAATGAAGAACGTTGGGGGAATGTTGATTGAAAACGCTAAATTTCCCAGAAGCAATAGAGAACAAAAGTTGGAACCACGGGCGGAATGGAAACAAGTTCCTCATGGCAGGAGCTTGTTACCTTGTTATCATGATTTACGGACATGTGATCATCGCACGAGTCCTACAAATCAAATACTCTATTCATCCGCCCCGGGTTTCCGACCAAAATGTACCAAAGACAGAAGAAGCTATACATGGTGGCCCAACATGAAAGCCGGACATAGCCACATAATGTTAGCAAGTGAGCTGGTTACCTTGTTATGGCGATTTACGGACTGTGATCATGCACGAATCCCACAAATCAAAATACTCTATTCATCCAGGATACCTGAATGGAAGTGGGACAACATCACCATGGATTTTGTTACTAAGCTTCCTAAGTTGTCGCAAGGCTACAACACCATTTGGGTGATTGTTGACCGACTCACTAAGTCTGCGATCTTCACACCAATGAGAGAGACTGGTCCTTTGGACAAACTGGCAAGAATGTACCTGAAGGAGGTGGTCACGAGACATGGAATACCTGTCTCAATCATTTGTGATCACGACCTGAGATTCGCATCAAATTTAGGGAGATCACTTCAGAACGCTTTGGGTACTAATTTGGATATGAGTACTGCGTACCATCCACAAACAGACGGGCAAAGCGAGAGGACCATTCAAACTCTCGAGGACATGCTGCGTGCTTGTGCGATCGACTTTGGAAAGGGTTGGGTTAACCATTTACCATTAGTCGAGTTCTCATATAACAATAGCTATCATGCCAGTATCAAGGCTGCACCATTCGAAGCACTTTATGGTCGAAAGTGTCGTTCACCTGTTTGTTGGACTGAAGTTGGAGAAGCTCAAATACTCGGTCCAGAACTAATTCAAGAGACCACTGAGAAAATCATTCAGATCAAGCAAAGGATGCAAGCCGCTCGTGATCGACAGAAGAGTTACGCTGACTTGAAGCATAAACCAATGGAATTCCAAGTCGGGGACAAAGTCATGCTTAAGGTCTCGCCTTGGAAAGGGGTCGTACGTTTTGGCAAACGGGGGAAGTTAAACCCTAGGTATGTTGGACCTTTTAAGGTGATAGAAAGGGTTGGAGAAGTGGCTTACAAGCTTGAACTTCTAGAAGAGTTGAGCAGAGTTCATAATACGTTTCATGTATCTAATCTGAAGAAGTGTCATGTCGACGAACCATTAGTTGTTCCGTTGGATGGACTTAAATTGGACGACAAACTTCATTTTGTTGAAGAACCGATAGAAATAGTGGACCGTGAAGTTAAACGGTTGAAGCGAAGTCGGATCCCATTGGTCAAAGTTCGATGGAACTCCAAGAGAGGTCCCGAGTTCACATGGGAACGTGAAGACCAATTCAAGAAGAAATATCCACACCTCTTCACCAAGACCACACCGTCGTCAAGTGCTGCATCGTGAGCCTTGAGGACAAGGCTCGTTTAACGGGGGAAGTCTATAACACCCTGTGTTTTCAAGTCATTGACGACGTCAACAAATCCGCAATGTACCTTTTGCATTGTACATGTTTGCTTGAAATTGTAAACGTTAGGTTAAATCGCGTACGCCAAAAATTAGCGTTTAATGTAAACGGGCATCAAACCATCAAACGTTTGCATCAATCATGTGTTATATAATTATTTTGATAATAATTATGGTCATTGTTCATTTATTTTATTGTTAACGTATGGTTAAATTACGTTTCGCGATAAATGTACGTTTAAGAATAACCGGAAGCATGAAAATTTACCTACGCTTCAACAAATACCCTCGATTATACCCAATACCTAAAGTTTTATTAAACTTTAGCCAAATAAATGATACTTACACTTTGTACACTAGAAAATATATATTACACAAAATGCATGCAAGTTGGCAACTTTTAAATACAAGTTACATGTTGTAACTTTAGTAATGATAAATTAATGTAATTACATAGCAAAGTCTTCTAGAAACCCTTCCCCCCCCCCTCATTTCCCACGGCAAACAACACCAAAGAGATAAGAAATGAGTCATGTTACTAGCAACTTGGTCAATGTACATTCCATGCATTAAAGACTTAGCCATACTTTGTTACTTTGACTTAAGACAAGAACACAACATCCCTTGAAACCCTCATCTTGTTTTTGACTCACTATTGCATTTCTTTAGTCCAAGACCTTCTTATATACATGCAAGTAACAATGAAAAATCATTTACAACACCAACACTTAGAAAAATCAAACCAAAAACTCTCTTTTGGCTCTATAGAGCTCACGGCTCAAAACAAGGTCCCAACCAAACCCATACAAAATTTTCTACAACCCATACACTTCTATATACATCTATTCTAAGATATACTAAGGCATTTGCAAGCATTGAATCACCATTTCCAAGTATTTCTCAAGTAAAAGAAAGCTAGGGTTTTGTTAAGGAAAGCTAGGGTTTTGTTAAGGAAAGCTAGGGTTTTGTGGCTAAACAAGGGTTTAGCACTTGTTCATCATCATCATCATACCTCATAAGGTTTACTTGAACTCTTTATGTTCTTATAATTTCCATTTTTATGCATATGATTATTCTATTTAGCTTAAATCACCATTTAAGATTTTATTCATGTAAAAAGGAGTTTTTAATTGTTGTCATCATAATGTACACTTTATTATATCTTATGATGTTAATGACATCATGTTAAAATAGTCACACAAGTGATTTACACTCTTGGTTAAACATGAAAATGATTATGGGTTAATTAGGGTTTTTATGGTTTCATAATATGTTTTAAGTTAAAGAAATACTTATGACATGTTAATATTAATTATTGACTCATATTAATGATACTTGAACACTAAAATAAGGTTATCTTGGAAGAAATACACATGTACACACTTGGTTATGTATAAATATGATTATGGACAAAATTAGTAAATTAGAGATTTCTTAAGTAAAGTTATGATTTTAAGTGTTATCATGGATTTGTAACCTTGATAACTTGGACACATGAGGACTATTATGGACAAATAAATGTTAATATAAGGATGATTTATAATATATATGATATATGAGACTTGTGGTAAAATACAAAAGTGGTAAAGTATAAAGAAAAGATCAAAAATGGACTTAACAAACTCAATCA
This sequence comes from Tanacetum coccineum, assembly GCA_026074375.1. NCBI lineage: Eukaryota > Viridiplantae > Streptophyta > Magnoliopsida > Asterales > Asteraceae > Tanacetum > Tanacetum coccineum. Next base: position 6,371 of record BQNB010188227.1, read on the forward strand.
ATCTTGCTGTCCAAAATTCGAAATTTAACATACCCATTTTATATTTTTATAAGATAATACATTTCACGACGATTCCGAAAAGGTAAGAAACTTGTTAAACGGATTAATAACGAAAAAGTTACGTTAAAAACGAGTTATACGTTAATAAACGAAGTCGTAAGTAAATTTTTATAAAAACATTTTTATAAAAATTATAAACAGCAAGTGTTGATATTTTTAACAAATAATACATATTTTTAGGATTCCAAAATGATAAGAATCGAAATTTTTCAATTAATAACGAACGAGTTATGAATTTCGCGAGTTTACGACAATTAATACTTTTATAAAACTATTTTTATAAAAGTTACTATTCATGACAGAAAGTTATATTTTTGTAAACCTCATAAATATATAGAACTTTCAATTACGAGAACGTCCTCGAAAGAATCACTAAAAACGGAGCTATAACGAATAAAATACGACATTTACGGGTTTTACGACAACAAATACAAATTATATAAAACACATGTCTGTTATGAACAGTAAAAGTTACTGTTCATCAGGGGGAAAATTTTATGAAAATGTCAAATATCGATAACTCGTCTTAATACGAAAAGATGGGCATAAGAAACGCGAGAATCGGGTTTAAAACGCGAAAGTTACGCCAGTTTTACTAAAACGGTAATTATAAACGTTTTAATCTTATGAAAACACATTTTTACCAAGACCATTAGTTGGTGATTAGATATATAGAATATTATGTGGTTATCAAAGTACTATATTACTAGGGAGTTTCATAATGAGGCCTCTGCGGTGGCGATTTCGTCGAGTTGCTGGATTACGATTAAAGTGTATACTCCTCGAACGTCATGACATGACCTCTTTAATTATGTAGCCCGATCGATAGGACGATGTAACAACTATTAGATTTTATTCAATGTTGTTAATATAAGTACTCAGTACTTATACGACCTTAATTTAAATAGGTTGCATCTGATCGATTTGCGTGACGCACTAATTGTGATACACTTGGTATTTGCTCACTCAAGGTGAGTTCATAGCCCCACGTTTCTACATGCTTTTGTTTTTACAAAGTTTTTGGGGTGAAAAACATGTAATGCTTTACAATTGGGGACACAAGATTAAGTTTCATGTTATGATTACAATGTTGCCTAAAGTAGTGATAACCATATCTGAAGCCCATTATCATGAACTGTCAAAATGGCTGGGATGTGAGCGTTGAATGTTATTAATAGATCTATTGGGTTGACAACCACGTTCGGGTGTATTAGTATCAATGGACAACAGAACGTATTCCATGTCGAATATAGGGATGTTGCAGGTTAGAACATCAACCACGGGCAATGTAGGCCTTAATTTGGTATTCATACACGTCAAACTTCAGTGTATGGAGCTTAGAGCAACGTAATTACATTTATATGATGTCTGCATCTGTTGCATTATCATACACTTGGGAAATCTTGTGGTCCTACAATATATGATTTATCAAACCTATGAATTCACCAACATTATTGTTGACGTTTTAAAGCAATGTTTTTCAGAGGATCAATAAGCACAAGGTGCGATGGATACATTGGTGGTTTTGAATTGGATGTCATGCATTAAAGATTTTGTCGCATTTCATTTTGTTATCTGTTATGGGCTGAAAATCTTTGTATTTTGATCAAGTGAACAAGTTAAGCTTCAGGCTTATGTAACAATTATTGTGTTAAATCCAATGTATCATTTTCAAACGACTTTTTGGTCGTTCTATATATATCTTGTGTTGTTGATCTATGAAGTAACACGCCCCGGACCCATATTCCGCTGCGACCCAATTTGGGGGTGTTACATGAACTACAGAAGCTCCTCTTGCATAGCTTCTATCCAGCTTGGATCTTTTAATGTTTGGATTAGCATCTTGGGTTCTGCTTGTGATAAGAAACATGCAAACAAACAATTCTGAAAGTCTTTATGGTTGATCCTCTACTGCACTGTACTAAACATAGTATGTTCAGTCATACTCTTTTTTCATTCTTCTAGTTTGAGGTGCTGAATGTATGTCTCCAATGATTTGTTCAACTAGATGATCCTTGTGAAGTTTGGTAGTTGGAATTGGACTGACAGGGATATAAGTATCCAAATTAGTCATGTTAGCCTCTGCACCAAAAACTACCTCATTTTCTGAAGAAGCAATATTTTCCAAATCAAGCATATTCGGATCATTGGGATATTCAACAACATTAATCCATGTTGAGCTATCAACACTAATAAATGTTGAACTAGCATCCAGATTATGTGCCTGGCCCGGAGGAGCCAGAGCATGCACCACCTTCACCAGATTATGTTCCAGGTCCAGAGCATGTTGATGATGAGATCGTTGCTGAGGATCAGCCGTATGCTGAGGATGCCTCACCCACTGCACAGTCACCTGATTATGTTCCGGAGTCTGATCCTGAGGCAGACCCGGAGGAGGATGACGATGAGGACCCTGAGGAGGATCCTATCGACTATCCTGCTGATGGAGGAGATGACGGAGACGATGAGATGGACATCGAGGAGGATGAGGATGATGATATGGATATCGAGGCTGATGAGGAGGATGAGGATGACGAGATGGATGTTGAGATTGACGAGGAGGCGGAGGAGGAGCACCTAGCTCCTGCCTACCCAGTAGTCGTTGCTTTACCAGCTACTGCCCCGTCTGCAGAGGAGACTGAGCCGTTTGAGACTGATGAGTCTGCGGCTACACCACCACCTCACCCTGCATATCGTATGACAGCTAGGATCACTATCCCGGAGCCATTACCCGTACCAGCATGGTCTGATTCTGAGGTTGCCAGATTACTTGCTATATCTTCCCCACCAGCATCACCACTATCTCCATGGTCTTCATCACCACCCCAGATTCCTTTCCCACTATCACCACCCTCACCTGTATTGACAGCACCACCTCCTAGTCCTATTCGTTCATTGGGCTATCGAGCTGCCACGATTCGGATGAGAGCTGAGGCTGCAGCTACTTCTCATTCACTACCATTACCACCACCCTTCATACTCTCCCCCAGACCAGATGCACCACCACCCTTGCCTACATCAGCTCCTACTTCATTTCCACCACTATTACTACCCTCTGACCTTCAGAGAGAGGACAGACCCGAGGTTAACCTACCACCTCGGAATGGGGTTTAGGTATGCTCCTGGGGTCCTGGGGGGGGGTTAGAAGGAAAAGGTATGAGGTAGGAGAGAGCCTCCGCCAGAAGCTGCTGCAGACCAGCTGGACGTCTTCTGGCAGACTACGGATTTTGTTGCACTAGGACAGGCAGATCATACGTGACCCATAGAGATATGTCGGATATGAGATCAAGGATTCATGGGATGAGATTGTTGAGACCTTATAGGGAGCTCCGGTTAGTACCGATAACCTGCACCATCTACTAGCCGCAGAGCTGATATTCCCGAGGCTGACACACCGCCTCAGAAGAGACTACTACTTACTACTCCCAGACCTGGGTGTGAGGTTGGAGAGAGTTCTGCTGCTACTGCTGCGAGACAGCCAGGACCCACTATAAAGACTAGACTCCAAGATACTGAGAGGAGGATGATGACCGCCCTAGAGTTGGTCAACAAGAGGATCACTTACCAGGTAGATGTCTGCACTAGAGAGAGTTCAGAGTTTTGCACACGACATCACGATGCCCAGACAGATCGTGCAGCTGTGAGAGCTGAGATTGAGATTTTGAGGAGAGAGAGACTTGCCTACGAGCAGGAGAGTATTCAGAGCCGTCAGGATTTGGCTAGATCTGAGGCTTACAGCAGGACCTTAGAGGCACGGATTACAGTATTAGAGACTGATGCGCGTCGCCACGAGTGGCAGCGTCAGGCTGCAGATGATCTTGCTGTTCAGCATATCATGCGTACCCAGGCCTTGGAGGCTGGAGCGCGCATTGACACATTGGAGGACACTGGTAGCAGTTCCTAGACGTTGGTTATGATTGTATATGCTATGCAGTCTGTTAAGTTTTATGGGTTACTCCCAGCTAGCAGGCGGTATAGATCTTTTATTTTCTGATTAGCTATCCTGTATAGCCTACTAAGTATTACGGGTAACTCCCGGCTAGTATGGCTTTAGGTTGTATATATTCTTTTGTAACCTAATCAAGGTGATCATTTTGTATCTAAACCAATCATGTATGTTTTCCAGTTATATATGGAATGGATGTATTATGTCATGTCTATAATCGAATTTGTGGTGAATGAATGTCGATTTGGTTATATCATTGTTACTTACAATTCAATTGTACATTTCACTGTGTGATGTGATCTCACTTTATTTATCATGGATATGTCATGTCATGGTTATGATTTTATGAAATCTAACGGGTATTGTATTTTCTTATGATTGAAGAAAATGGCACCAAAAAGAGCCACGAGGTCAACACGGGCCACGACAACACCAGCCCCAACAGCAACCACAACCACTAATGTCACTAATGCCCAACTCCAAGCTATGATTAACGAAGGTGTCAGTGCCGCTCTGGCCGCACGTGACGCAACTAGGAATGGCACTGATAGCCATTCTTCGGGAACGGGTGTCAGGGGATCTGAACGCGTTGCTCGCGAGTGCACTTACCAGGATTTCATGAAGTGCAAACCTCTGTACTTCAAGGGCACCGAGGGAGTGGTATGATTTATCAAAATTTTCTTCTTATATATATCTTATTTTGATAAAAAGACTTAACTGTGAACAAAGCAGTACCTTATTCAAAGTACTGCTAGTTTAAAACAAACAGTACCTTGTTGAAAGTACTGTTAGTTAAAAAGTTGTTTTTGAAATATTGTGAAGATTTGAGTATGCAAAAAGGTTTAAGGCACAAATATTTGAAAATCAAACTGTTTGAAGGGATTGAGTGTTGGTTAACCACCACACATAATAAGCTGCAAATCATATCTTTATAATCTTCTTCCCCTTTTTGTAATCATCTAATAGGGGTCTTCTGTAG
>BQNB010188228.1:0-11968 GCA_026074375.1 Tanacetum coccineum
ATTCCAATTTCATAAGCGTTACATGAATGTTTTTACTAAAGATTTTACTTACTTTTCACATGATTTCTAATACATGTTTGATACATGGTTGTTTACCATTGAATTTATTAAAGCTTAAATTGCTTACCAAATGATTTGAGACCATTGATTAATTATTTACAAAACCATGAGTTTTGAACATATACCTGTATTAAATTGGACACAAGTGCTTGAAGGGTATTCATGACCCATTATTGTGAATTATCGTAGGAGAATCTATTGCTAAAGACCTTAATATCATGAACCGTTAACTACTTGTGATGGGTAGACGCTAGTGTAATAAATAGTACTATAGGGTGACTCCCCGTCTGGGGTTTGAATCTTTTTGGAACACCTACTCTTAAATGGATATATTATTTTGGAAGTTGGTATATAGCAATAATACCAAATCTTTTGGGGAATACTATATTTTCTCGTCTAAGGGATCTTTGTCACGAGCTCAATGCGATAATTCTGTTACTTGACACTGCATTCGTTGCATTGTCGTTGGTTGATCTTATACCTTGTGGTTCACTACTAAGCATACTTGAATTATTAAATTACTTCTTGGATTTCGAAACAATTCTTTTAAATGTTGTAACGCTACTTTTCTTACTAAAATATTACTTGATTTATTTCAATACTGTTTTTACTTAAACTTATGAATTTACCAACATTATTGTTGACGTTTTTGCATGTATTTTCTCAGGTTATATCTTGTTAGCATGGCTTTGGGAGCATTCGAGACACGTGGATATCAACAAAACTCAAGGACTCAGTTTTCTCCACATTCAATAACTTTTAACTTTAAATATACAAAATGATTCACGTTTGAACTCTTGTAATTTTGTTAAATTATAAATTATTGGGACCAAATTTTACTCTGAAATTTTAATCGAATGTGACATTTTATTAACGTCTCTTTGAGGTTGTTTTCTGTAACTTGAATTCTTATGCTATGAAGTAGCACCCCAAAGTGGTATTCCGCTGCGTTGTAATTTTATGGGGGTGCTACACTAGTAGTCGATCGGTCTGCAAGTTCAAGAATCATTCGAGTAGGAGTAAGTTCGGCGAGTGAGAGCTTCTTCCATAAGGAAAGAGGCATCAAGTTGATGCTTGCACCAAGATCGGCCAAGGCTAAGCATTCAACTATCTCTGGAAAATTACATGGAATAAGAAACTTGTCGGGGTCTCCAAGATTTTTGGGCAACTTTTTTAGGATAATCACTGAACAATTCTCATTCACCAATGTTTTAGCTAAGTCAAACAATTTTTCTTTGTTTTTTAAGGAGACATTTAAACATTGAAGCAAATTTCGGCATACGTAGAAGAACATCCGCGAAACTGAGTTCGAAATGTATATCCCAAAAGATTTCAACAAATTTCGAAGCTAGATTATCATCTTTTTCACGGAGCTTCTGTTTGTAAGCTCTTGAAGGATAAGGTATAGATAGTTTAGGCTTAGGAGCAACAACGAGCTCATCAATTGGAGCTTGAGTTTGGACTACCAGAGGTTGGATGTTTTTGGTACTCGGTTGCACCGTATCCTTTGTCATCTCGGGTTCCCGTTCCACCACCTTGGGAAGAGGAGAGAGAGGTGGTGGAATTGGGGGTCCATCATAAGAAATACCACTTCGGGTGGTGATTGCTTTCAAGTCACCTCTCGGGTTAGCAATGGTGTTGCTAGGAAGTGATCCCGAACCCGAAGAAGAAGTGGTATTCATTTGGAAAAAACTAGCCATCATATTCTTAAGCTCATTGGTTTGATTTGACATTGAAGTTTGTATTGAAGTTTGCATTTCATTTCTCAATTCATTTTTCACATTATTTATTTGATTTTGCATAGCTTTCATATTAGCATCATCTATCTTCTTGTAGTTCGACAATTCATTCGAAGGAGCAACTTGAGTTTGATGAATCGAAGCTTGATAATTCGGACTTCCTTGATTATTTCCTCTGTTTTGATTATAACCTTGATTGTACCGGGTTTGATTATTTTGCACATTCGGTTGATCAAAACCTGGTGGTCGAATTTGGTTAGCTACACTCTAAGGACGGTATCCAGTATTTCCCTGATTGTAGTTTACTGCGGCTGCTGAAACATATCCTTTAATATTATCTTGATATTTCAGAAAAACATTGCCATCGGTGGCAAGACATTGGTGGTAAGAATGCGGCCCACCACAAGTAACACAAATTTCTTCAACCACTTTTACGGAAGCTGGAGGAGAAGATTTCTGAAGAAGCATAGCCTTAACGGTGTCGGCAAGAGCGACAATCTCGGGAAAATGAGGGGTTGAAGAAGAAGGAGCATTCGTACTCACTTTTGAAACAACCGGTTTGGTGGTAAGGATGCGGCCCACCACAAGCATCTGGAGGAGTTTTAGTCAAAAGATTACCACCGACGGCGGCATTCAAAGAATCTTGATCGGTTGGGTTTAAAGTATCATAGAAAGTATCAAGTTGATGCAATTCTGTAAAACCAAGATGTGGGCATGCACGAAGGAGATCCTTGAAACAGTCCCATGCATCACTAAACGTTTCCTCAAAATTTTGTTGAAAATTTGTGATTTCATTTTGGAGATTTGTAGTTTTAGAAGGAGGAAAGAATTGGTTAATAAACTTAGAAACAAGGTCTTCCCAAGTAAGAATAGAATGAGGGGGTTCTTTTTCGAGCCAAATCCGGGCTGCCCCCTCGATAGAAAATGGAAAAAGCATAAGCTTAATCGACGAATTAGACACTTCTTTATACTTAATTGTGGAAGTAATCTGGTTAAACCAATGAATGTGAGCATAAGGATCTTCTTTCTCAAATCCATAAAATTGTTTTGAAGTTACAAGATTTAGAAGACCATGTTTAAGCTCAAAATTCTCCGCGAGAATAGCGGGAATAATGATAGCATCTCCGTAACCCTCGGTGGGTGCTTGGAGTAATTTTGCCATAGTACGTTGATCGGCCATCGTAACTACGGAAGTCTCTTCAAGAGAAAACGGTTCGACTCTTTGCTTGGAACGTCTATGATTACGACGTTTCAGAGTCGTAGAATATTCAACAATTAAATTCGATGAAGAGCGGGTGTGCATGCACTAAAAATAAAATAAGAGAAATAAAAAGAAAAATATTTTTGTAACCGATAATCAAACAAGTGTATGGTAGCTCTCTAGAAAACGCATAAAAAAGCAGAGGAGCGGGTAAGCGCGAAGTGTTTTAAAAAGCTTCTTCTTTTGGGTCGAAGATCGTAGGATCAACCCTCCTTATACCTCTCTTATAGTTTGTAATCTAAAGGTGAACCGATTTCACACGCGACACAATGGTTGCTTTTGTTGTTTTTTAAAAATTTTTTGGTTTTTTTATATACTTTAGGGAAAGTATTTTTTTTGGTTTTTCTAATAAATCTACAAAAATAAATTGAGAAAAAATAAAATATTTTTGTATTTTTTATATTTTTATATAATATGAGAAAATATTCACAAATGAAAACGATAACTTCACGGGGAAGGGTCTTCAAACACTAATATTCAAACGTAAACACGATAATCGCACACACCTCCCCGGCAACGGCGCCAAAAACTAGTTCAAGCAAAATAGGATATATAATATATACCTAAAAAACCTCAAACTAATTATAGTATAGTGAGTATCCCGTTTGATAAAAATTGCTTGAGGACAAACAATTATTTATCTCCCGGATGTCGTATCCTGACGAAGCGTGAATTGAGAATCTCGTTTAAGTTCGTGATCACGTGATTTGAATAGTCAAGATTTGATTTAGATTCTATTTCTACAAATATAACGCATATGCAAGTACAGGCAATGTAGAATACTTGTAATCATTGATATATGAACCAAGAACTAGTGAGAGAAAGTGGAAGGAAGGATGTATTTTCTAGAGAGAGAAAGTATAGAAAGAGAAATGCATTAGTGAACTGAGAAATACAAAACCAACCAACACCCTCTCCAAGGAATTTAGAGGGTATTTATACAACATTGTGGCCGGCCATGGATTGCCTTGTGGGCTTTCCATGGGCCTTGTGGGCTTTCCATGGGCCTTTTGGCCCTATTAGCTTATGAGTTAAACATTGACTAACTACGGGCTTTGACTATTTAATATTGGAAGTGACCGAGACTTTTCTTGTTCCTAACAAACTCCCTCTAATGGAGGTCACTCCAATTTACAAAAATTTAATCCTAGCATATTATGCTTCGTCTTTAGTCTTGAGCTCATAGTTATTAACTTGAACCATTAACTTGTGAATTGTTGTAGTGATCATTTGACTTTAGGCTTGAGCTTGTTCCTTAGCTTGTCTTGAATGTGATCTTGAACATATTGAATGTTTCTCCATCTTGTAAACTTTTCTATCTTGTGAACTTGTGACTTCTGGACTGACATGCTCATACCTTTCTTGATTTGTTGACTTGAAAAGCTTTAATGTTTGACATTCTTTTTAATATTCTTTAACTTTAACTCAACACTTGCACTTCGTGAAGACGTTCGGGTTTAGAGTGACATAAACTTCTTTGAAATTCTTTATCTTTAATACTTCGTCACTTCAAGAAAGACGTACGGTATCAGAGTAGCGAAAGTCTTGAAACATGTACTTGAGCTTTCATGATGTCTTTATGGTTGTCAGTTGGGTATGAGCATGTGGTTATAAATCTTGTGAGTCAGCTAGAATCAGGTACCTTTACTTCCATCTTTAAGTGTCCTGCATTAAAACAGTTAGCAATAAAGTGGGGGGACGAATATGGCTTTGTTATTCGCCCGTGTTTGGTTGGAGTAACCTTCGAATCCGTAAGGATCGACCTGTGATCAGGTAGATTCAATTTAAGAAGAATCTCCTTGACAGGATTTCCAGCTTGCAGTATTGAATCTTTCTAACACATATGTATTAGATTCATCGTACTCAGCATGTTCTCATTATCGGAACGTCTCAAAGCAGACAGCATGATAAGAGTGAACCAGTGAGTTACTGTTTCACCGATTGAAATAGAAAAATCAATTTGAAAATCAATCGACGTGTCACTTGCTAAAGTGGTTTTGTGACACATCGAGAGTGGTCGAATTGTCTTTGAAAATCTTTTTGTGATTACTGAAAACACTAATTCATTGTGTAGACAACTTTATACCAATAAAAATAAGATTTCTCTTATATGCACACATAAGCGCACTGACACGTACAGTTATGGAATATAGAAAGTACGGGTTGTGATGCAAAGTAATCATAAGCCTTTGCATGGTCATAAAGTAGACCATGCCCGAGAATAAATTTCCGTTGTTAGGAACAACTATCTTTTTGATGACATGTTTTCCTAAGGGTGAAAAGCGGGTTACTATCTGAAATAATAGTAAGCCATTTTGCATGTTTTGAAAGCATTTGAACTTCTGCTTGAACTTCATTTACAGCCTCGTATCATTATTGAATGACATTTCTAAGACCATAAATGTTATCGATTTTCAGAAGACATGCCATTATTACCTCTTTTTATATCTTCTGATTTTTTAGTTTTTTCTTTGGTTTTTAAAGATTTAAGTGTTTTATATTTTTGTATTTTGTTTTTATAAAGGTTTTTTAAAAATAAAAATCTTTTTGGTTTTTCTGGTTTTTAATATATAACAACTCAGTGTTTCTTGACAGTTTATGTATTAGACCGGTTTCTTCCTAAGTGTGTATGTAAGGGCTTCTTTCTTGTCACCTTATCCTATACATCTTTTTCATTCTTCAACCCCTTGCAATGCTTACGAGACTCATAACTAACACCTTGTTGGGTTTGTTCTAGTGTTAGCTCCATCTCAGTCGGCATTATTCCTGATTCTTAATTTTTCTCCTTTTGTATCATACCTAAGGACTTCTATACTCATTAGTGGATATCCCTGGGTAGATCCCTTAGTTCTGGCTAGATCATGGGATTTGAATACCTAAGCCTAACCTCCTTATAACTCCATAAATTTAAGTACATGGTCAGTCTTTTGGGTATTTCATCACAATCCTTCCAAAATCATTGAAAATTTTCAATCAAAGTGTTTGATATAAATATCAAAAGATTTACACTTTGAGAGTTTTTCATTATCACTAAAAGCTCCCCCTTAACATGTGCACCGTGATCGTAGTACATGTTAAGCGTGGAGTGCATTGAGTCCTTTTTATCTGATCATATTTCAATACAAGTTAGATTCAGTTTAATCACATTTTCTCCCCCTATCCAAAATGTTAATTCCTTGATATTTTGGATATCAATTGATTAAACGTTTGGGGACAAAATGTTACATAATAACTATCAGGAACATTTTAATGCTCCCCTTCAAAGTATAAGGGATATGATATAGTGTTGAGAACGAAATTTTGAAAGATTTTAAATTTTGTGAAAAATTCTTGAAAAATCATCGAGTTCTGAACACCACAGTAAGCACTAAGTCTCTTTTAATCTACTTATGTACAAATTCACATGTATTATTAATATAGCGACAGATTTGACCTAAAAGATGGAAACTATCATATGATGAAATCATATGGTCCTTTGCCAGAAGCTGTATGATCTCCCTTCGTACAATTCTCCCCCAACAACAGATTCTAAGCTCCTCATTAACCTTCCTTTCTTTCAGAAGTTGTCCAATCTGATCTTTCGTCTGTTACCCAAGCACTCTTCGACATTGCTTTAACTTTCTTTCCAAGTTACAAAAGTCTTTGCATCAAACTTCGAGTATGAAACAGATTCAGATACACATGTAACTTGAGCTTGTGTGGTTGGTGATGTTGTCTTAGCTTCCCCCTAAACCAACAATCCTTTCTTGAGTAGATTTAGAACTTTCTTGCAAGCCGCATCAAGCAGTCTTGATGTATAAATCCCAGATATCCAAAGTACACAATTAACCCTTTCAAGAATTTGATACCGCAACACCAAAGTCAATTAAGTCTCGGATGAGCGCATTTCTCTCTTCAGGAGAGTGATGATATAAATTGAAACACCAAAGTCAACTAAGTCTCGAATGTCACAATTATTCCCTCTAAATAGTCGAAATGATAACTCCAAAGTCGATACTAATCCCTCAGAAGAAGTCATTTCTTCCTACAGGATACTGACAATCTAAAGGAATCATCATACCTATGTGTACCTCTTCTATCATATATACCTACTTCTTTTAAGAATACGCTTAGGGATTGACCGGTCAGGTAAAACATTAATTGAATCAGACAGAATTCTTCTCACGTTTTAAATAATTATACTCCCAACACTTCCCCCTGGGAACTCAAATGATGCATACTGACTAATGACGATATTGGCCTCTTCCACCATGAGATTGAAATAGTGCACCCGAAAGATTCAAAAAAAGACCTAAAATTAAAAGAAGCCAACCTCAAAAGACAAAAGAAGCAAACCTCAAAAGAAGGCCAAGGACACTATCAAGTATACATCTACTCTTCCCCCCTTGCTGGTTTCGACACGTCGGAATCAGCAAAACCTTTTACACACACATACTCGAGAACGTGTTTGAAGAATCAATATATCTTAGATCTATTCCGTGAGAATCAACTTCAAGGTCTTTAAAACTATGTAATTATTTCCAAACATTCCTAAGTCTGTTTCCAACTATGAGTGTTTGGCGAAATATTTGATCGAATGTAGTTCTTAATGCCTGGAATTCACTAAAGTCTCAAAATACAAATAAGTCCATAAAGATTAACAAATGACATCTAAAGCACTTGTAGTTATATATAGAATTAACACCCCTTTGAAATTGATTATCCGTTCATCTATCAAAAACTATTAACCGATTATTCCTTGACATTAATTTGAAATACCGTTTTTAGAAGGGCGCTTATTTGATGACGCTTACTCCCCCTCAAAGTAACGACCCGTTTTCATGTAAAGAGCTCTGTGTGTCATTGTTTGAGTGTCGAATTTGTCTTTAAAAATCCTTTTTTGCGATACTGAATAACACTGATATCATTGTGAAGACAACTTTTTAACCAATAAAATAAGATTTCTCTCATTGTAACTCAATAAATGCGCACATAGACACGTAAGCACAAATGGTATTAATAAGAAAGCACGGGTTATGATGCAAAGTAATCACAAGCCTTTGTATGGTCATAAAGTAGATCATTCCCGAGAATAAATTTCCGTTGAGAGGTCAAGTTTCCTTTTTGACGGAATACTTGCCTTTAAGATGAAGACCGGGTTGCTATCTGAAATAATAGCAAGCCATTTGGCATGTTTTGAAAACATTTGAACTTCTTCTCGAACTTCATTTACAGCCTCATGTCATTATTGAATGACATTTCTAAGACCGTAAATGTTATCGATTTTCAGAAGACATGCCATTATTACCTCTTTTTATATGTTCTGATTTTTTAATTTTTTCTTTGGTTTTATGAGTTTTATATTTTTGTATTTTGTTTTTATAAAAGTTTTTGAAGATAAAAATTCTTTAGGTTTTTATGGTTTCTAAATTTATATATACATATGATACAGGATATGTTTTGAATGACAGGGTACCACCACTATTCACAACTTCATCTGCCAATTGTTTCAGATTCCCGGCTGTAAAACTCCTCATTCCAACCTTGAGTTGATAAGACATTCAAATACTCTTCTCTACATAGGGTTTAGTAAAGATTTCCGCTAAGTTGAGTACTCCGTATGACCAAAGTAAAAAGAGTTTTAATCTCACCCATTCTCAATATGCTCCTTTGATAAGTGAAATTCTTGATTGTCTATTGCTTCGACCGGAATGTTGAACATTGTTGCAGCTTAAGGCAAACGCTTTGCGTTATCACAATACAGTGAGAATTTTATTGAATCCATAGCCATAGTCGGTAAGCTGTGATCTCATCAAGAATTTGAGCACAACAACCTGACCATAGCAATATATTCAGCTTCACGTACTGTATCGCAAACGCTTTTCTGCCATTTTGGGATGACCAGCCTAACAAGTCTATCTCCCAGAAACTGCATACTACCAGATGTGCTACGGCGTGGTATCTTGACAACCAGCATGATCCGCATATACAAAATGCTGTAGAGCAATCGAAGAATCCTCGGTATACGCAAAACCTTCCTGATTAACGTTCTCTTAGATTACCAAAAGATCGCTATGTGAACCGGCATAGTAAAGGGCTTTTCTTAGTGGCCCGAGCCTTGATACCGAGTGTCACACATGCATATACAAATCTGTAGTGGTCTTTCCCAGGTTTCCCCCCAGTTCTACTGGCAGTAAGCTAAAAAGGAGGGGTGCCAATCATGCCGAATAGTGTGACGGAACAACAGCTTCCCTTCTTTATCCGCATACAGTTGGATATCTCCACATAAGTATCCACTTGGGGACACAATGAATCAAAACTGGTATTTCTTTAAAGATTCAAGGGCATATTTTGGCTGGTTAATAAAAGATCTCATCTGAGATTTTGAAAAATCTGTAAGTCCTTAAGAAAAATAGATTTTTCCTGGGCCATTGACATCTTAAATTATGAACACATGATTTTTTAAGCAAATAAGTCACAAAGTTCATGTGTAGATGCAGCAACGAAAGATATCATCGACATATACTTTAGTACCAGAAGTAATTCCTTGCTTTCTTACGGATGAATAAAGTAGGGAACCAACAGAGCCATTGGTAGAAGTCATGGATATCATATAACTAGGGACCACATTCATACCACGCGCTGAGAAGCTAGTTTCAACCATAAAGAGCATTCTTTTAGCTTGTTATAACGTGATTGGGGTTATCATTTATCTCACAAACGCCGTCCCGGCTGGTCCTAACATAAACCTCTCCACAGGATTACCATTCAGAAACACATTCTTCACATACCATTTGAGGTAGACGAACCATGTTCATTGTGAGCGTGCACGCGAGAAAAATCCGTTTAGCCCTAATCTTTGACAACCGAGCAAAAGACTCTTCAAAATCAATTCCCTCCTCTTGACGGTAACCACGAGCCACTAACCGATCTTTGTTCTTTAAAATTCCTCCCAGTTCGTCTAGCTTCACTTTGTAGATCCACTTCTAAGTAATAACCATAACTTTATATGGTCGGGGTACGAGCTCCCATACTTCAAGGCGTTCGAACTCATTGAGATCTTCTTGCATTGCTTCGATCCAGCAGGATTGAGTCAAAGCATCTTTATACGTCTTGGGTTCAACAGCAGTGAGGAAAGCATCGTAGTAACTGAACAAAGCTTGCTCATGTAACTGCAGCCTTGTGGAAACTGGTCTTTCGAGTGCACCGATTATATTTTCAAGTGGGTGATCCTTAGTCCATTTGCTATTGTGTTTAGAAATTTGGTGTTCGGGATGTACAATTGTATGAATAGAATCGATGATGAAGATTGATCAAAAAAAAAAAAAAAAAAAAAAGTAAAAAAAAAAAAGAAAAAGAAAAAAGAAGTGAACTTCTGGAATTAGGACACCAAAGTACGGATCATTACCCATATGTGCAACTTCAATATCATGATTATTTTCTTCAACATCATTAGGAATAATGGGACGTGTTGTTTGAGAGTTACTTGGTGATGATGCATCTTGGTCAACAATACCAAAGTACGGATCATTACCCATATGTGCAACTTTAATATCATGATTGTCTTCTTCAACATCGTTAGGAATGAAGGGAGGTTGAGTTTCGGGTGTTGTTTGAGAGTTACTTGGTGATGGTGCATCTTGGTCAACTATTGTTGAGGAAGGTGAACCGGTTGATACAGCGGGAACTGGAGCTACTACTTCAATAACTGGAGCAATGTCTTCAGGGGCTAGTAAATCAACACTGGGTATAGGAATGAGTAATTCATCAAACATCGGTTGAAATAGAATATCCCAGCCAGTTCGTGAAGGTGGTACAGGCGGTGTTGAAGGAGTATGGTTTGGCACGAGTCCTGAACTGATTGTTGCATGAGTCATTTCATGAAGTGCGGGTCCTGAACTGCTTTGTTCAGAAGCCATCGCAGTCAGCTCATCAAAGTCTACATGAATTGTCTCAATGATTCGTCTGGTACGTCGGTTGTAAATTTGAAATGCTTTCTTTATGGGTGCATAACCAATGAAAATACCAATATCAGCCTTCAGTTGTAACTTACCTAAATTATCACTATTATTTGTCGGATAGCAGAGTGCACCAAATACATGGAAAAATGATAGGTCAGGAGGTTTGTCATGTAAAAGCTCATATGGTGTTTTGCCGTAACGAAGGCGTATGATGGAACGATTTTGGGTGTAACATGCGGTAGCATCTGCTTCTGCCCATATAAATAATGGAGGTTTTGCATAAATCAACATTGTGCGGGCAGCTTCAATTAGCGTACGATTACGTCTTTCAACAACACCATTTTGCTATGGAGAGCGAGTAACAGATGTTTCATGAGAGATACCAATCTTCTCATAATAATCACGTAAAGTTTGATTAACAAATTCAGTTCCATTATTTGTTCTGATTCTTCGAATAGTCACTTGAAGCCGCACTTGGATCATCTTGAGAAACTTGATTATGAAATCTGGAGCTTCATCTTTTGACCTTAAGAATTTAACCCATGTGAATCGAGAGTAATCATCGACAATGACGAGGATGTACTTCTTTTCATTAACACTTGCGACACGCATTGGTCCATAAAGATCCATGTGCAAAAGATAGAGTTTTTCTTGGTTGGTGTCTTCAGATTTAGGTTTCTGGGGTTTCTTTTTTCTTTTACCCATTGCACAAGCAGAACACAAATGGTCCTTTTCAAATTTAAGCTTAGGGAGACTACGAACAAGACCGTGTCTAGCTAAGTAGTTAATTGCACCAAAGTTCAAATAAGACAGACGTCGGTGCCATAGCCAAGACTTAGTGTTTGAGGCCTTTGACAAGAGACATATGGGAGAGGATTCCATCATACCAAGAGACAGGGTGTACAGATTGTTGCCTTGAGATCTAGTCAATAGATCAACACCTTCTAAATTACGAATGAAGCAGGTGT
>BQNB010188231.1:0-11968 GCA_026074375.1 Tanacetum coccineum
TTAATTTGATGTGTAGATGGTGCAAATTGATTTTCATGATTTTGTCACATGTAGACGAACAAAAAACAAGAGAAGTTATGAAATGCATCTAATTAAAAGCTAGAAAACGCGTTATGATGCGTTACAATGCATCTAAGAGTATAGAGATGCATCTGATTTAAGTCGGTGCATCTCGGATAAACGATTATATTTACTTCTTATCCTTCTTATTTTAAGAAAACTTCTCATTTGATCCTAACTCTATATACATATATATATACATATATATACATATATATATACATATATATACATATATATATATATTCATATATATACATATATATATATATATATAAGAAGAAATAAAAGTTTAAAGTTTAAGGCTTAAGGCTTAAGTTTCGACACAAGAGATCAGTATATGCTATTCAACCTCATCAGTATCAAGTTCTGCCCCTTTGAGATTTTGTCTGGTGCTAACGCCCCATCGGTCATGTTTATGTGTTTTGCACAAGCCTATGGTAGCTGTCTAGATTATGTCTGCGAATCTGAGTATCTTCACAATTATAAACCCTATCTGAGTGGCTCGAGTAAATTAAAAATCAAACACATTCCTTTGTGAGGTACTCCGTTATGTGTCTATGCCTGAAAAGTTATCTAAACCAGTAAACACTTGTTAAATCCAAATTTTCTCCACGTCACCATAAATGATCTTGTTTTTTTCACTTTAATTGCTTGAGGGCAAGCAACAGCTAAGTGGAGGGGTTTGATAACGCCTTAATTATACATGTTTTTGGCGGCGTTATTTATATATAATTTATTATTTCTCGTGAATTCTCGATACTTAATAGCATGAATTATGTGCAGATTCATCTGAAGTCATCCCGAGCTGAAAAAGAACAAAGTTCAAGTGTTTATAGTTATTGGAAAGCAAGATAGAAAAAAAGAAAGGACTAAAGCTGAAAAGACCTCAAGTACGCCGCACAAATATCTTGTGCGCAACACTTCTTATCAAGTCCATAACATTAAAGACTATTAAATGAAGATCACATTTACTCGTCAAGTACGCCGCACAAACTTCTTTGTGCGCCGCACTTCCTGTCGAAGTTAAGAATAAGAATAAATAGAATTAAATGTAACCCGCATTAACACCCCAAGTACGCCGCACAAAATTCCTTATGCGACACACTTCGACCCTAAATTCAGCCTATAAATAGAGGACGATTTTCAAGCATTTCATATCAACTTTTCTATCAAGCATCATTCCTCTCATTTCATATAAACAAATCTATCTTCAAAACATCTTGAAGATTGAAGATCGAACCACGAAGAACGAAGAAGAACATCATAGAATTTAGAAGAAATAAAGGTTGTACTAAGATTCTATACTTGTATCGGGTAGAGTTTGATCCATATTTTTACCCAGATATAGTATGTTTCTTGTTTATCTACTTAATTTTGTTAATCATCAAAGCCATGAAGATAATCTCTCATGACTACTCGTGAAAATAATAAAATGAATCTCGATTTGGTATAATTACAGAACTTGTTATCTTAAGCTTACTTAAAATCCAATCGAGTCTAATCTTATCAACTTGATTATATAGCACACCGGTATAGGTCGAACACTAAATCTAGCATCAGCACCTGATAAAAGTATAAAAATAGAATGAAAAACACTAGTCTAATCTTGCACAACAACACTGAAAACCAACATAAACGTTAAACTTAACAACTGATAAAGAGCCTCTTAATAGCCTCTTAATCTGACTCATTCAGACGCGCTCAGACATTTGGCTTATTAAGAGCGTTTTTTTTTTCTTTCATTCAGACGCGGTCAGAGGCTGAAACATCTTAACCAACTAGATGTGGATGAGGAGTCTTGATGGCTCTTAATGCATCTTCACTCTTTACTTTCTTTTTTTTTTCTTTAGTTTTTTTTTCTTTGTTTTTTCACTCTTTGTTTTGTGAGATATTTTTTTTACTCTTCTTTTAATATTGATATTACGTTAGAGAAAATTAATCTTTTTCTTTTTTAGATAAATAATGTTCAAAATACTAATGATGATGATGCTTAAACATTTAAAAATTTTCAAACAATAGTAATATATAATTAGTTTGTAAAATTAAATTGTGACTCGTGTAATTTGCACGTGAGCTTAAATTTTTCACTAAAAAGTATTTTAATTGCCGTTCAAAAAAATGTATTTTCAATTGTTAATTGACAATGTTAAACATACTATGAAATTTTATTTTTCGCAATCTTATGATTGTAAAGTTAATGATAGTAACAATTTGTAAAATAATGAAGATATTTAACCACACGATAGTACAATAGATGACTACTTTATGAGAATAAATTGCGACACAAAATTTTGAATGTTTTCAAAGACATTTTATTCTCATGTTGCACAACTATGTTAATTTTATGACTAAAATGCTCTATATAATTTTTAAACAAGTTTATGTTTCGTAAGAATAAACTGATTTGTGTTTTTATCGTTCAGACATTTAAAAAGTAAAAAACAAACAATTCCATTTCATTCAGATTCAGACATTTGTGCATCAGATTCAGATGTGCGAATAAGATTCAGATTCAGAGCCTCTTAATAAACAAACAACACATTAGCTTTAGTCAATGATACGTGGTCCTCATTTGTAATCTGCACAAAACACATACCACTGACCTCGTCTTTGTCTTCTTTCTCAAACCCATATTTAATCACCACCACCCCACATACCAGATTCAATCACCACTACTAACACAAATAGAAATATGGGCGGCGGTGAAGAGACGACAACACCGGAGATAAGCTGAAGTCGCCGGCGTGTATTTAGGTTTTTCGGTGAGCCTTGCGTCGTCGTGATAGTCCATTGTACCTAATTATTATTCATAATATGTCCTGATTTTCATGTCCAACCTAATCTAATTTTTGGGTGATTGTGTGATATTACCAGGTTAGTGAAGTTGTTTTCAAGGATGGCTAAAATTGAGAATCAAAATTGCGAATATCCGGACTTCAACTTGCAGGTATGTTGTTTCGTATATTTGTATGCATTTTAGTTTTGTGGGTTAGTTTTTAGGATGTTGTAATGGGTGTTGTAGAATTGTTGTGTTTGCAGCCGTAGTTATAAGTATTAGTTTAGGTATCTCAGGTTTTCTCACATTAATAAAAATTAAGAGGTTTTTTTTGTTGGTTTTAGTTGTATTGGTGTTCAATAAGATGTTTGCTTTGATTGTTATCTGAAGTAAATTTCTGATAATGTTGTGCTCTTTTTTATGGTTTCTAGAGTGTTTAGCTTTTGTATTTGTGAGTAAGCTGTAAATAGTTTGTGTTCCTTTGTTTTTTTTCCTAAAGATTTAAAAATATGCTTAAACAAACACCCCTTATTTTTTTTGGTTTTTTGTGTTTTGTAATGAAATGGGTGCTGAATTGGGTCGGTTTTGGGGTTGAAATCGGGCCATTTGGGTGCTGAATTGAGGGTTGAAACGGGTGGCTTTGGGTGCTGAAACGAGGGCTGAAACGGGTGTGTTTCGATGTTGAAATGGGTGCGTTTGGGGGGGCTGAAGTGGGAGGGTTTGGGTGGTGAAACGGGGACTGAAACGTGGGTTGAATTGGGCGGGTTTGGGGGTGAAATGGTAGCTTTAGGGGTGGACTTGGGTGTTGAAATAGGAGGTCAAGTTGGAACGTTTTTGGGGCTGAAATGGTGGGTTTGGGTCGTGAACACTGGGGCTGAAATGTGTGGTTAAGGGCCACATCGGGGCTGCTTAAACTTGGGCCTTTAGGCGGCTTGCACAAGGGTGAATTTGGGCTGAAAGGGTGACTTTTAGGGGGAGGATTTTGGGTGGTTGAAAATGGGTGCTAAGTGGGAGCATTTGCTAGAGTTTTATTTTTTTGAACGCATTTATATCAAAACTAGCACGAAAGGAGCTAGGAAAAAGATTACAAAATACTTGAACTAGGATTTTCATCCAAGTGAGTTCCAATCCAACAACTTTGAGCTACAACGGACTAGCGCACGCAATGAAAAGACAAGCGCACAATAGCGACCAATATAGAGGAAGGAGATCATAAACAGGAAGATTATCTCCCACCCCCCCAAATAAAGACTTGGAGTTGGTCGAAACTGGTGCGCCCAAAAGCGTTTTCCAAATAACCCACCAAGAAATGTAACAAACGCCTTCAAACACATCCTTGAGCCGCTTGAAAACTCTGAGATTTTTGAACCAAAGAAGCCAATCCTCATATGAGTGAAAGTCTTGATACTCTAATTCCCACCAATGAACAACCTTAATCATTAACTGACGAGCCAATTGGCAAGAGAAAAGGAGGTGCGAAGTTGATTCCACAGCAATACTACAAAGAGGGCAAATAATAGACGGGATGTCAAGGCCTCGAAGAGAAAGATTCAACCGAGTGGGCAGCTTATCCAAAGAAACTCTCAGCTTCCATTTGGTTGCTGAAATGGATGCGGCTCGGGCCTGAGATGGGGGCTGTGACGGGTGGGTTTAGGGGATACGATGGGTTGGTTCGGGTAAGCTAGACCACACCCTCTTAAGTGAGTAGCATTTGTTTCTAAGCTTATTTTTTAAGTCATCAGGCTGAAATGTATTAGTAATTATGAATGTCTTGATTTGATTATTGAATGGTTTTATTTCGATTAGGGGAAAATGGCATGGGAATGTAAATTGTTGATTTTTTTGGAATTTAGGTTGTTGGTATGTTTTGTTCATGAGAATTTTCAACCAATATGGAGTTTTTTTTTCAATTTCTGAGGTACACATTTTTATGGAGAATGGGATTTTAAGGCGCACGTCCTTGGTGAGAAACGTCGGACAATTTGATGTTACGTATGTTGTTTTGCTCTATGTTAATTTGTTGAATGGTTTCGTATCGTTGATTAGTTGTTTCGATTTGTAACAATTGTAGGAGAAAGATATGGCACTCGGTACGTAAGCTGATTTTGAATTATTGTTAGGTCTCTAAAAACGTAGGCGATATTTAGATTAGCTTATAATTCGTGCTTATGAGTTTATATGTAAAATGGAAAAATATTGTCGATTATTTAGATCCATAATCTCAAATCACATTGCATCTAATGGGAACCAAATGATTTTTTAAAATTTTCAGTTTTTAGGTGTCAATTGTAGCTTTGTTATGTTTTCGACAAGTCTTGGCACTGTACTGGATCTAGGTGTTAAGGAAGCTAATATGATTTCATATTTGGTTTTGACAGGAAGGTTATGGGCGGGGCGCAATATAATCTCTAGCTGCGGAGTTTATAACATTAAGAACAGGTGCTCATTTTACGCTATTTGAAAAAAAATTATCAGCTTTAGCGAGTACGTAAATGGAATTGTTATTTTGAATTTTTACTTTTATTTTTTTAGTGGCAAAGAGGTATCACCCAGATGCAAACGAAAAACAAAACGTTAGCAAAGATAAAATTTCAAGAGATAAGAGAGTCATACGAGGTGTACTTTCTGTTTTTCTTTTATTTCATTTCTTATTTTCACAAGGTGATGCTCATTTAGGTACCTGAAATTACTAAAGTTCTGAACTTTTTCTATTGATTCCCTATTGTGGCCCGTGTATTATAGATTCCGAGGGATTCTAAAAGGAGAGATAACTATGACGAGGTAAATTTTTTGGTTCATTCTTAAGTACAAACAAGCCCAACAATAATTTTTCCCATTAAATGATTACATACCTAAAGGTACAATGTTTTTTGTAGTTAAATGTGAAGCAGAGAGATTGACATAGGGAGAACACGAATTATAATTCCTCCAGATCTGCTGACGGACCAGAAACTGCTCATACAACTTCTGAGGTTACTTCTTGGAAAGATTTATATCATTAGGTCCAACTCAGGTTATGCCTTCTTGATGACTATTTAAAAACAAGAGTAACACGGAAAATGATAGAGGGTCACAACGTATAAAGATCCGCCTTCAAGTTGCAAGAGGATTGAGTTATCCGCACACGAGTGAGGGGGACAAACAAGAAATAGTTTACTGTGACATCAAGATTGCCAATATTCTGTTGGGCGAGAACTTGGATGCGAGGGTTGATGACTTTGGGCTCTACAAATTCCTCTCTGTGAATGAAGAGCACAAAGGTAAAGCAGGCACACCAGTTTACATGGATCCACAGTATGCAAAGGAAGGTAAGCTGAAAAAAGAATTAGATATTTACAGTTTGGGTGTGGTTCTGATTGAGATCCTATGTGGGCAGTTGGCCTATAATCCAATATATCGTTCAGACGATAACCGGGGACTTGCACTCACAGTACGACAACAATTTGATAAAGGAACAGTAAAAACAATGGTAGATGGTAGACTTGAATTATCTCTGAAGTCAGCTACAAGACCCAATTAAGAGTCTACATATTCTCGAAACTGGCATATCAATGTTTGGCCCAAAGACAAGAAAGCGTCTAACAATTAAAGTTGTTATCAGGAAACTTGAGAAAGTGTTGCACTTTCAAGTAAGCCATTGTTCAAAAATTATAACTTTCATGTTTTCATAATCCGCTATTTAATTGTTTCTCCATCACCTCAAGACAAGCTTACCCAAATTTTTATTGTTCATAGTGTTGTCACATGGTACTGAATTGCAGATGCGCCTTCCAGCTATGGTGCCCAGACTGCATAAAGCTGTTAACCGAAATGGTGGAATAAGTTACATACATAATACCAAACAGCAGGATGCAAGTTACCTTTTGCCTAATCCTCAACAAGTTCTTGACAATTGGAAAAGATGTTGTTTTTAAATGGAATTATCAAGTAAACAAATATGAGATTCAAATTTGCTCTTTTTTAAATTTTGTTAAAGAAGGCGCGTATGTGTGTTTGAGGGCTTTGAAGTGGATAGTGAATGTTAATTGGAAACTAATTTTTATGGGTCATTTTTCAAAGATAAAGACCCACACATAAAAATGACCCATTTGAAAAATGACCCATAAGAATGCTATAATTTTTCAAATGGGTCATTTTTATGTGCGGGTCTGTATCTTTACCCATCGTTAAATGTTGCTCCTAAAAGTGTGAGTTAGATTATTAATAAGTTTGAAAGCGAATGTCATTCTGGTATGCAATATATGAGTTAAGCAGTTTAAAGGTATTTGGGACTCCTTATCCACACGTATAGGTGTCTTTAGATGAGTCATGTTAGCACGGATTTTGTTGCAGGTATGGTCGAGCCATCAAGAGACACTAATTGGTTGACTTGATGCGATGATAAAAGTGGTGGTTTAGCTCATAGTCACAGGAAACGCTGGGTCGGTCGCGTTTCGCGTTCCGGATCGCTCGTACCTAAACGCGGTACGATCGCGTTCCGGATCGCTCGGAATCGCGATTGGCTCTATTGATTGGAAAACCAATAAAGTCCAGACCAACGAGGTATAATCCTCTTCAACATATCATTTCTCATGTCCTCAATAATTTTGCTTTGGTCAATAAACTTTGACGTATTAAAGCAGTCTTTAAAGTCATTAATTATACGATAGATCTAACAGTTTTGAGATTTTGGCCGAACATCAGCTTTATGACAACACATATAACATTGACTCCAAGGTCATATGCATTACCCACTGCATATAAGCTTATGAGATTTAACCCACTGCATAAGCTGATAGATCCGTTTTAATAAAACTCACCTAAATAATCCTTTGCACTATTTTGTGTTAAATCGAAACTAACTCATGTTTACATCATCCCCCGATGCATATATTATCGAACACTTGCATGCATTACTTCCACTTCCAAACACCCCCAAAATAGGTTCTGTTAGAAGACATTAGGCTGCTCGAAACACCAACTGCAAATTTCACACGTGCACTGCTACAGAATACAGGCACACTAGCGTTTTCCAGCGTCGCTTTAGCCTAATGACACCAAGGCATAGTTCGGTAGTTATATGGTCGCAATAGCTGTCTCTTATTTGGGTCCGTAAAGTTGCAGACTTGAGCTCAGGCTTATTCCTATAAAGTTGAATATTGAATGGTTTGGGCACATGTCACATGACATTGAGTTGTTCAGAGGTGAATAAAATGTGTGAATCATCCATTAAAGAATGGTTTGGGCACATGTCACATGACGTTGAGTTGTTTAGAGGTGAGTAAAATGTGTGAATCATCCATTAGTTTTGAAATCTTTGTGTATGAATAGTCCTAGGACGAGTTCTTGATTAAATATTGTTCGTTGTGTATTGAATTAAACATATTTAGTTTCTAAGAGTTGGCGCATGTTCGTCCTTAGTTATATGTTTAGGATTATGTGATAAGTATTTGTAACCGTAACTCCAAACCAGTTAGTGTTCAGTGTTCATTTTTTTTCATCTGAGATGTCAGTTTTACGATGAAATCTGTGAGTGTAACCATTTGTTATTTATTTATTTGCAGGAGCTGTAATTGCTTTGTTTAGACTCTATGCACGCAGTCCAAGATAGTGAATGCGCCTGTCGTAGGTCCTGCAGCAAAATAACAGGAAACTTACGCCGGGCCGTCAGCGCAAAGCTCATTATTATTGACTAATGGAGTTAATGTGATCAGGCATTCCAAAGAGAGAAGGATAGGGCAAAACTAATATATCTTATATTAGCACTAATATATCTTATATTAGCAAACCAAACTAGCAAACTCTACAGATATGAAATATACTTCATGAGTTTTGTGTTGTGCAATTTAATAGTAACATGATACATTTCTTACCTAAAGTATTTTAGGAATGAAATTTTGGTGCTGCAAAAATATAAACTGTTTGGGTTAGGTAATATAATTAGTAAACAAAAGAGTGTTAGTTTGATTAGAGCGGAAACGTGTAATCAATGGACATTACAACTATTAAAGAATATATAGGTCACTATTTTTAAATAATAGGCATTTTTAAGGTGTGGTCTAATTTTTTCTAAAGTTCCCTATGGCTATTTATTGTAAAAGTTTCATAATTACACACACAAACAAGACTAGACTAAAAAATGCACATTTGTCATTGAGCTTTTTAGGAGTTTCAGGGGGCAGAATCAAAGTGTATCTATCAGAGTAGCTTATTGCATTTCTTACTATAGAGGTATAGATCGGTAATTATGTGTTTTGTACTTACGTGTTTCTTACGATAGAGGCATATATTGGTAATTATTGAATCACCACTTTTACTTGCTGTGTCTATTATAAGGAATCCTATTGTTTGGGTACGACCAGACGAAATCTATGCCGGAGTAATATATTTTCTATGCATATACACGGTATTTCTACAAATGATTTGCCAAGCACCTTATCACTCATCTCGGCTTTTTATGCATCAAATAGAAAGGTACAAAACGAGCCGCAGCGAAGCGCGGGTATTCAAAACTTGTTTATAAGTAATCGGAGTCAAACATGTCATATCACATAATTACATTGACGTGGAGAGACGGATGACATAAGATCTGTGGTAAAGTTAGCTGGTCAACTCAACTACTAAAATTCGGAGGCTCGAGCTCGATCTGGATTTAGCATTTGAGGCTTGAGATCGACTTGTCATCTACAAAACTTAAGCTAAACACTCAAGCTTGAAACTAGACTTGAGCTCAATTTATTTTTAATGTCAATAAATTATCGTTATATCAAACTTGATTAGTGTAGGTTCATATCTATATTACTTCAGAGAGATTGTAGTTGAGTAAATATATGTGTATAATAAAAGGTAAACATGTAATTTATCTAAGCTACGATTGCATGTGAGCCTAACCACCTTGTAGCCAAACATTATTCGTAAAATGCTTCTCAATCAAGTGGTTGTGAATTTAAGTCACGTCTATATATCGATCAATGGTTTTTAGTTTAAGTCACATCTATCATTTTGTGGCAAATGGTTGTGGATTCAACTCTCACATACACTTATTATTCATTGCTCCGTCAACTTTTACTCGCTGCCCTATCAACTTTGGTCATTGACTTTGGTGCGGACCAAAAACATTAGCACAACATGCCGTACTCAACCAATAGATAATGAAACTAATGGTTCTATCTATAACCGTAAGTTATCGGTGCGCTTGGTATATGGTAATGGAAATCAGGAATGATTTGATAGGTGTATGAAAATTAGTAACAAATATGATATCATAAAAAGGAATCCCATTCATATAGATTGTCATTTCACTCTGCCTCACATCGTACCACACAGTTTTCCTTTTATCTTTTATTTTGTAGTCATAATTTTTTTTGAACGGCGGAAATTTTATTAAACTAGCAAGATGCTAGAAACAACATTACAAAAAAATATGGTGGGGATTTTTTAACCAATCCTCCCATGAGAAAACTTTACGACAACGATTATTACACCAATTGAAAGCACAAAAAATAATATTATCAAAGACCTCGGAACGTCTGGGAAGAACTCCCTCAAAAATGATGCGATTCCTAATCCTCCATATATGCCACCACGCTACGAAGAAAGTGCCCTCCAACAGTGACTTAGACTTGGAAGAGAATCTGATCGAAGAGAACCAAGCATACCATTCCTGAAACGTGTTCCAATCAGAAGGATCTAATTCCCACCACCTACAAATACGACGAAGAACCTGCTGCGCCAAATCACACCGGAAAAGAATATGATTAATCTCATCCTCTCCAGACGAACATATCGGGCATACGCAAGAATCCACATTAATACCTCTACGAACCAAGTTAACCCTCGTCGGCAAACAATCTTGACGGGCTCGCCAAATAAATATATTAACCTTTATTGGAACAAACCTCACCCATCTAGTCTCGATGACTTGCGACGGAAGAAAAATATCATCAATACAATTCCGAACCTCCTTGACTCGAAATACACCATCACTTGTCAAATCACAAATCCACCGATCACAAGAGTTCGATAAAGATACCGTCTCCAACGTAGATGTCAATTCCTCCAACATGTGTTGTAGTCATAATTTAACAATATAATTTTTTTTATGTCTACATCATTTGGTACACTTCGTAGTTTACTTAAAAGTTTCAGAATTTTAGAGTTAAATCTTCAACAAAGATGGTTACTTGATAGTATTATTTTGAGTTATTTATTACTGTAGTTATTACTGTTTATTTACTTTTAAAATTGTTTTTAATCAAGCTTTATCTTATAATAATGGTCAGTCAGATATATCAATTAGTTTTTTTTTTGATGGAAAATATTTCAATTAGTTTTTAATCAAACTTTTCAACTAGCTTTTTTATAGCTTATTTGTATATAAAGTTGCAACTCTTCTTCTCTAATTCACCTTAAATTTACATTAAGTTTGAAGGTTTTAAAGTTATATCGAAGATTAAAGGTAGTTAAGGAGTACTAGACGGGTACCCGCGTAATGCGGCGGCGGGTACCGGTAATTAAATAGTGTGGCGAACAAACATTATTTATTATGTAACCATTATGCATTTATGGTCATGTAACCACTACGCATTCATAGAGGAGGTTATGAAATTATTTGGTTGATTAATTCTCATAACTCTTTTTAACCAGGAGTTCCAACTCTTTTAAATGACTATTATTAACTATGCATTTATGGTCATGTAACCATTGTGCATTCATGAACGAGGTTATGAGATTAATTGGCTTATTTTAAAAAAGTTTGGTCTTTTAAAAATGGGTCATTGTCATAAAATACCTACGAAGTTTCAAAATTGTCCCGACTTCAACAACGAACTAAATTTCGTACTGTCTAGACCAACGAACTTGTTTATTATGTGACAATATGACCAATATGACCGGCTACATTTTCCATGTTATTTTTTTTTTATTTTTTTTATTCCACATCACCCTCAACCATTTCTCCTCCATCACCACTTTTTAGGAAAAAAATTTTTTAACTTTTTAGGAAAATTTTTTTTTAACTTTTTAAATATTTTTTAGGAAACTTTTTAGGAAATTTTTTAGGAATTTTTTTAGGAATTTTTTTTTTAAAACCGGTTACTTTTTAGGAAATTTTTTTTTTAACTTTTTAAATATTTTTTTTTTCCATTATTT
>BQNB010188232.1:0-11968 GCA_026074375.1 Tanacetum coccineum
AAGATTAGGGTTTCATTTGGTTTTAGGGTTTTCAAGAGTTGTAAGCTAGGGTTTGGTTTCTAAACAAGGGTTTAGATTTTTTTTCTCATCATCTTACTCCATATCAAGGTTATCTAAGAACCCTACATCTTTTACTTTTATGATTTTATGTGTTTATAACTTCTATATAGTAAATCACCTTATAGGTTTCATAATAAGATGTAAAATAGTTTTTATTCTTGTTTATGGTTTTGGTAAACTTTTTCATATGATATATGGATGTCATGGATCATGTTATAAAGCAAGTATATACACTATATGAGTGTTGGTTAAGTTATATAAAGCATATATAAGTAAAAGTATAAAAAGTTACTTATAAATGTTCATGAACAAATGATTATGTAAACTTGATGTTCTTGTGATTCTTGGAAAATATATGGACTAATCATGGACTAGAGTTC
Source organism: Tanacetum coccineum (assembly GCA_026074375.1). NCBI lineage: Eukaryota > Viridiplantae > Streptophyta > Magnoliopsida > Asterales > Asteraceae > Tanacetum > Tanacetum coccineum. The sequence continues at coordinate 441 of BQNB010188232.1, forward strand.
CTAAGTATGTAAGACATGTGATATTAAGGGTTGTAATGGACTTGTAACAAAGTGGTGAAACTAAAAAGTTATAAAAACAACTTTTAAACACATTTTAACAAAATGGAAAAAATGGGCTGTTTAAAATTCAAACTTAACATATATATTTTATGATTTTAATAAATACTACATGTCACAAGGATCGTGGGCATGTAGAGAACTCGAAATACCAATTTATAACGAATGAGATACACTAATTTTAAGTTATACGTTAATTAAACGCGTTTATAAAAGAAATTTTATAAAAACCAATTACTATTCACATCTAATGAAAATGTAAACATATTTTATCAGTTAGTACATAATTTTAGGATTTCAAAACAATAATAATCATAATTTTATGATTAATAACGAAGAAGTTATGAATTACGCGAGTTTATAACAATAATTACTTTTATAAAACTATTTTTATAAAAGTTACTGTTCATCTCAGACATGAACATTTTGAAAACATTATTAATTTGATAAAACTTTTAATTACAAAGACGTACTCGAAAGAATCACTAAAAACGAAGTTAAAACGAATAAAATACGACATTTACGAGTTTACGACGACAAATTTTATAAAAGTATATGAACAGTAAAAACCACATTTCACCAGGGGACTAAATATATTAAAATGTAATATTTTGATAACTCGTCTTAATACGAAAGCGTGGACATAAGAAACGTAAGAAACAGGCTTAAAACGATAAAGTTACGTCGTTTTTACTAATGAAATATTTATAAACGTTTTAACTTTATAAATACGATTTCACAAACGCAATTAGATGGTGATGTAGCTATATAGAATTATATATGGTAGTAGTTAATCAAAGTTCTTAGTACTTATTTGGCCTATACTTGATTAGGTTGCATTCGGTCATTATCGTGACGCATTATTTGTTGTGATATACATTGTTGATTGTTCAATTTACTCGAGGTGAGTTCATATCCCCACGTTTTACATTTATAATTATTTACAAGTTTTGGGGTGAGAAACATATGCATGTTTTACAAATTGGACGCAAGTGTACATTTTACTTGATTACGTGTTTGCCTAAGTAGCGATAACCCATCTGAGCCCATAATCATGAACTGTCAATTACTAGTTGTGAGCGCGAATGTTATAAATAGATCTATTTGGGATTGACATCCCCGTTCGGGTGATTAGCTATCACTGGACAAACGAACGTATACCATGTCGGACATAGGATGTTGCGGGTTAGAACATCATCACGGGCAATGTTGGCAATTTATATTGCATTTCATACATGTCGAGCTTCAGTGTCATGAGCTTAGGAAAACGTAATTACATTTTATGATGTTTGCATCTGTTGCATTATCATGGGGAAATCTTGCGGTCCTACATTATACATTTACAAACCTATGAATTCACTCAACAATATGTTGACGTTTTAAAGCAATGTTTTTCAAGAGGTCAATAAGGCACGAGGTGCAAGGGATACATTGGTGCTTATATATTTTGGATGTCACATGCTAAAGATTTGGTTGCATTACATTTTGGGATAAATTGTTATGAACTAGAATCTTGTATTTTGTATTTTGAACAAGTAAAGCTTTGGGCTTTTGTATCAAACACTTTGCTAAATCCAATGTATCAGTTTTAAATGACTTTTTGGTCGTTCTTATATTATCTTGTGTTATTGATCTATGATGTACCATCCCCAGACCCATATTCCGCTGTGATCCATTTTGGGGGTGTTACATTTAAAACACCTATCAGCAGTATGACCATTCATATTGTAGTGAGTACAAACCAAGTTAGGTCTATTAAGCTTTCTAGGTTGATTATTATTAGGAGTCCAATTGTTATTTCTAGTTCACGGGACATACATACACTAGTTGTTGCATTAGTTAGTTTTACTAGATGCTTACATGGTTCATATACGTGTTCATATTATAGTACATACATTACTATGAGGGTCTTATGTATATATACAAAGATGGAATTGCATTCTTTCGCACACAACACTACAATTATATAATATAAGGGTTTATTTATATAATTAAGGGAACATTTCTTTAGGCAAGGTAGCACTATAAGCTTGTGGTCTAAAACCTACCTAAATGTTAAGCTATCGAATATGATATCTTACCATCATTCATTTATGCCTTGAGTGCATATTCATATTTACCATACCAGTCTTATATAATATACGTATACAAGTTAAGTTTTGCTTGTTGTAAGCCGTCAAGTTTCATCATCGACGGTTACCTACACGTCTGTCTATATTAATTCTGAGCCATGAAGATTCCAGTGAGCTTCTAATGAAGAGCTAGAGGAACCAAGAAAGGATCAGCCTTTACATGCTGATGCCCTCGCCTAAACAAAGCTCTAATCACAGACTACATGCTACTCCGATCGAAGTAGAGAAGAGGACCCCGAGAAGATCTGCTGACTATCCTGCTGATGGTGAAACAATGATAATAATGAGTCATACTGATGATGATGATAATAATGACGATTGTTTAGAAGGATGAGGAGAGGAGCACCTCGCTCCGGCCGTCCCTTCTGCTGTAACTTCACTAGGGGAAGGGCGGTTAAATACAGATGAATCTGTCCCCATCAAGCTGAGGATGCAGAAGCAGTTAAGACTGATGATCTGCCTCCTACACCGATCCACACCATATCATCTTGATTTTCTGAACCAAATCAACATATCTGTTTCGGATGTCTAGTTTACTACCATACTCCACGATCACCATCTGCTGAGGCATGCATTACTGAGTTTACTACTGCACTACCTTCATCATCACTACCACCATCAGTATTACCACCACCAAAGAATATTAAGTCACTTAAAGATAACATAGAGACTAGTATCTAGAATCTTGAGAAGCACCCTGGCCTACAAAAAAATAGATTAGTCAGTGTAGCTCCTTTTGTATTGTATCCTACTAAACTCGAGTAATACTTGGTTGGTAGTGTTAATGAAAAACTTGTACTCTTTTACTCAGGTAAAACGATGTATTAAGTATTAACCTACGTTGTTGGTTACGATCATGCTACTGTATGATGTGGATTTATTTATGCCCATGATGCTTTTATCTTAACCTCTGTATTAATGGTCTCACATTAACATATATTGTTGTAATCATGAGTGTACATATTTGTCCTTGATGAAACTTCATGTACATTTTATTCCCCCTTGTTTTAAAAAAAAATTTTCCTTCAGAAATTGATGCAACTGTTAATCAAGGGATGAGTGTTGAGGAAATTGAGTGGGTTGTAGCCCAGCGAGTGGCTAATGCTATCGAGGCTATTGCTATTTATGAGACAAAAACCGACATGGCTCGCAAGTCAATGAGCCAGACCGAATGACAAGAAGACAAGGTAGCAGAGAATGCTAGAAACAAGAGGAAGTGGGAAGGTAACCACAATGGAAGCTCAAGCCAACAAAACAAAGGGAATAAGGTGCCTAGAGCGCACACTACTAGGCCAATCAGCAAAAAGAAACATGCTTGGATCTTCTACCTCTTCTGTGCAACCAGTGCAAATTTCCACCATAATGGACCGTGCATTGAAAAAAAAAAATAAAATTTGCAGAAATTGTAAGATGGTTGGCCACACAATCTAAAATTGTAAAACACCTGCTACTACTAGGAATCAACGAACTCGCACATGTTATGAGTGTGGAAGTCTTAGACACTACAAGAGTGAGTGTCCAATAGTGAAGTTTCAGAAACATGTGGACATGAACCATGGAGGGGTGAGGGCATCTAAGCCTAAGACAATGCAAGATGCAATTGAATTTGCAACCAAACTAATGGACAAAAAGATTAACACTCTTGCCGAACGCCAGGCTAAGAACAAGAGGAAGTTGGATAACAATTCTAAGAACAACCAGAACCAACAATAGCCAAACAAGAGGTAAAATATTAGCAGAGCTTACACTGTAGGGTACGAGGAGAAGAAACATTACGGCAGATCTAAGCCATTATGTTCTAAATGCAACTATCACTATGATGGTCCATGTGCTCCCAAATGCCACGAGTGCAACAGAGTTGCCCATTTGGCCAGTGACTGTAGGAGCTCTACAAATGCCAATACTACTAACAACCAAAGAGGCATTGGGGCAAGTCAAAAGGCTACTTGCTATGAATGTGGGAATCAAGGGCACTACAGGAGAGACTGCCCGGAGCAAAAGAACCAAAACCATGAAAACCAAATTGGAGGTGCTGGAGCACGTGGAGTGGTGCGTGCCTTAAGAGGAGGAGAAACCGATCAAGACCCTAACAACATTGAAGATGAGATCGAAGCTTAAAAGAGAAAGTTGTCTCTAAGTTGGAACTATCTTAGACTTTATCTCCTTAGGAGTTCTCGTTGTATTTCTCTTATATTTCTGTTGTACGAATGATTTCAAGTTATCTATCAAATCAATGTGTTGTGAAAATTTCATTGTATTTTAATTCTCTACTCATTTATATAAGCCACTTCCACCACTATTATAAAATCATAACGCTATTTTGACGAAAATGAGCAATGCATCGTTAGTCCTCAATTATACATGGCCTGATCAACTATGTATAATTCAGGAAAGTACCATGCCGTGCTGAGAGTAGTCACTCTAAAAACTTCTTGTCAAGAAAACAATTTCCTACTTATATAAAGTTTTGTGTGCGTATTCATAAAACGTGTTTACTCTAAGAAATCGAATTAGTAACCATAGCAACTAAGCAGACCTTCACTCCATCTTACTATAAAGTTAGCATCATCTTATACCAAATCCTAAGCCGAGAAGCCGAGACACATCACTAGTCGCCCTAGGACAATTCGCTATCGAATTTGCTCGCCATTAGAGAATTTACTAAATCACCCATTCAACATCGACTTAATGCCGTAGAATTTGGCAGTTTCAACGTCATATAGATTAGTTGGCGAGATACCAGGCCGTCATTGTTTGTGACGGAAATATCGTTCGTGTTCCATTCGGAAACGAAACGTTGATTATTCGTAGTAACGAAGCAACTACGCAAACGAGTCTCGATTGAACACCATCTCGTGCACTAAAACACAAAAGTACATGCTAAAAGGATGTCAGGTTGTTTTGGCACTGTTACTACAAAGGAACAGAAGACAGTACAAATGAGAAACGACTTGAGGATGTACCGATAGTTTAAGATTTTCCTGAAGGACTTGCCGGGTCTTTCTCTGACTCGACAAGTGGAATTTCAGATCAATCCTGTACCTGGAACTGCATCTGTAGCATGGGTGCCTTATCGGTTAGCGCCGTTCGAAATAAAAAAAAGTTGTCAGAGCAATTGAAGGAACTATCCGACAAAGATTTTATAAGACTCAGTTCCTCACCTTGGGAGCTCCAGTCTTGTTAGTTCATCACCTTGGGGAGCTCCGATCTTGTTGTCAAGAAGAAGGATGGATCATTTCGGGGACTACCGAGAGCTAAATAAGCTAACGATGAAGAATCGTTATCCACTCCCAAGGATCGACGATTTATTTGATCAACTACAAGGATCTAGCATTTATTCTAAGATAGACTTGTGATCAGGTTATCACCAGCTTCAAGTACATGAAGAAGATATCCCGAAGATGGCATTCAGAACTCGATATGGTCATTACGAGTTCTAAGTTATGTCATTTGGTTTAACAAATGCACCAGCAGTATTTATAGATCTCATGAATCGGGTGTGCAAGCCATATTTGGATAAGTTTGTGATTGTCTTTATTGACGATATCCTTATCTATTCAAGGAACAAGAAGGAAAATGAAGAACATCTTAAGGTAATTCTAGAATTGCTTAAGAAAGAGGAGTTATATGCTAGATTCTCTAAGTGTGATTTTTGGATTCCCAAGGTACAATTTCTTGGCTACGTAATTGATAGTCAATGCATTCACGTAGATCTCGCCAAGATCGGATCCATAAAAGATTGGGCATCTCCTAAAACACCAACGGAGATTCGTCAATTTTTAGGTCTTGCTGGGTATTATTGAAGATTCATTAAATGATTTTCGAAGATCGCCAAGTCAATGACCAAACTTACTCAGAAACGAGTTAAGTTTGATTGCAGTGACAAAGAGAAAGTCGCCTTCTAGTTAATAAAGTAGAAGTTATACAGTGCGCTAATTCTGGCTATACCTAAAGATTTTGTAGTTTATTACGATGCTTCGCATAAAGGAGTGGGTGTTGTATTAATGCAAAGGGAGAAAGTAATTGCTTATGCATCACGCCAATTGAAAATTCATGAGAAAAATTATACCACTCAGGATTTACAACTTGGATCGATAGTGTTTGCTTTAAAAATTTAGAGACACTATTTGTACGGAACCAAGTATACGATGTTCACAGATCAAAAGAGTTTACAACACATTCTTGATCAAAAGGAGCTGAACATGAGGCAACATCGTTGGTTATAGTTGCTCAGCGATTACGATTGTGAAATACGTTATCACCCGGGGGAAGCAAATGTAGTGGTCGATGCCTTAAGCCGTAAAGAACAGAATAAGCCATTACGAGTTCGAACCTTAGTCATGACTATTGGTTTGAATCTCCCCAAGCAAATTTTGGAAGCTCAAATAGAGGCACAAATTACAGAGAACTTCAAAAAGGAAGACGTAGGAGGAATGATCAGGAAGGATATACCAAAGGAAAAGTTAGAACTCTGCGCTGACAGAACTCTACGATTAAATGGCAGGAGTTGGTTACCATGTTATGGTGATTTAAGGACTATGATCATGCATGAGTCCCACATGTAAAAATACTCTATCCATCCAGGTTCCAACAAGATGTATCAGGACATGAAGAAGCAATATTGGTGGCCCAATATGAAGGCCGACATCGCCACCTATGTTCGTAAATGTTTGACATGTGCTAAGGTTAAGGCTGAACACTAAAGGCCATCGGGTTTGTTGGTGCAACCCGAGATATCTCAATGGAAGTGGGATAATATCATGATGGATTTTGTCACAAAGCTTCCTAAGTCGTCACAAGGTTATGACACCATTTGGGTGATTGTTAACCGACTTACTAAATCTGCAATCTTCTTACCAATGAGGGAAACTGGTCCCATGGAAAGATTGGCAAGAATGTACCTTAAAGAGGTAGTCACGAGGCATGAAATACCTGTCTCAATCATTTGTGATCGTGACCCTAGGTTCACATCAAATTTCTAGAGGTTACTTTAGAAGGCCTTGGGTACGAATTTAGATATGAGTATTGTATACCATCCGCAAACTAACGGCCAAAGTGAGATAACTATCCAAACTCTCAAGGATATGCTACGTGCTTGTGTGATCCATTTTGGAAATGGTTATGTTAAACATTTTCCATTAGTTGAGTTTTCATATAATAATAGTTATCACGCTAGCATCAAGGCTGCACCATTTGAAGCACTTTACGGTCGAAAGTGTCGTTCACCTGTTTGTTGGTCTGAGGTCCGAGAAGTTTAACTCATCGGTCCAGATATAGTTCAAGAGACGACCGGGAAGGTAATTCAGATCAAGCAAAGAATTCAAGCCGCTCGTAATCGACAAAAGAGTTACACCGATTTAAAGCGTAAGCTGATGGAATTTAAAGTTGGAGATATAGTTATGCTTAAGGTTTCGTCTTGGAAAGGAGTAATACGCTTTAGCAAACAGGGGAAGCTAAACCCCAAATATGTTGGACCTTTCAAGGTGTTGGCTAAGGTTGGAGCCATTGCTTATAAGCTTGAGCTTCCTCAAGAGTTGAGCAGGGTTTACAATATGTTTTATGTATCCAACTTAAAGAAGTTTTATTCTGACGAACCATTAGCTGTTTCGTTGGATGGACTTCATATTGATGACAAGCTTCATTTTATCGAGGAACCAGTAGAAATCATGGACCGTAAATTTAAACGATTGAAACAAAGCCATATTCCAATCATTAAGGTTTGATGGAACTCTAGGAGACATCCTGAGTTCACATAGGAACGCGAAGATCAATTTTGAAAGAAGTATCCACACCTCTTCACAAAAACCGCACCGTCATCAAGTGCCGCGTCTTAAGCCTTGAGGACAAGGCTCATTTAATGGGGGAAGACTATAACACCCCATGTTTTTAGGTCATTTTACGACATCATTTACTTCACTATTTATTTTTAGTCTCGTACGTGTTTGCTTTTAATTTTAACCGTTAAGTTAAATCACGTAAGCTAAAAATTATCATTCAACGTAAACAGGCATCAAAAAAATTAAAGCTTTATGTCGAGCAAGTGTTGGATAATTATTGACTTTGCACATTTTATTTTTATTGGTTACGTAAAGTGTTTACGTTTCGTGATAAAATACATTTAGGCATTCACGGAACCACCAAAACTTATCTACGCTTCAACAAATACCTATTATTATGCCCAATACCTAAAGTTTTATAAAACTTCACCTATGTTTATCATTGTAGCCGAATATTGCTTATAATAACCAAACCAAAACCAAATACTACAAGTATTCAATTCTACCCTTAAACTACAAATTTAAAACTATAAGTAATACAAGATTTTCAACTCAAAATATCAAGACTTTTCCTAGTTCCTCCCCCCCAAATTTTGGACACAAACATAGTCCTAAGTGGACATAAAGCACACAATAGCTTTACCAAGTACTTAATCAACCTAGGGCTCATTATAACTTAGACCATGACTGGTAATCTTGACCAAAAATTCTCCTTGTTTTGCTCCTTATGTCTATCGTCCCCCCCTAGGTTCTTCTATTCTTGACATCCAATAGTGTATTTGACTCACTACATGTATATATAGAGGCTTACACTTGTAGATAAATCACACATACATTTCCTTAATCAAAACCAACACAAACTCTCTCTTTAGTGCTTTCCCTACCCACGACTCACATACAAACCTAAACAAACATCTATACAATTTTTCTTAGCAAGTATTCAAGTGTTCTAACATCATATCTAAGATATTTTAAGGTGTATTGAAGGCTTGGTTTAGCATTTACAAGGGTTTAATCAAGAAAGTTCAAGATTAGGGTTTCTTGAAAAGTTAGGGTTTTTAGTCTCGGAAGCTTGGGTTTTGATTCTAATCTAGGGTTTAGAACTTGTTACTCTTCATCATACATCATCTTAAGGTCATCTAAAAACCCTACATTCTTTATCTTTGTGATTTTATGTGTATATAATGTAATATATACTAAATCACCATCTAGGAAATATGTTAAGATGTAAAATGGATTATTACTCTTGATCTTGGTTTCAATTACTTTTTAATATGTTATATTGATGTTAAAAACATGTTGGAATGAAATCATATACATTATACAAGTGTGGATTAGTTTATAAAAGTATATATAAATTAATGGTTTAAAGGTTTATTTATTAAAGTTTATAACTAAATAAATGCAAGGACTTGTTATACTTGGACAAATGATAGACTTAAGGACTTAAAATATATAAGACTTATGATATAAAGTGTTGTAGAGGACTTATAGCAAATTAACTAAGCTAAAAACTTATAAAAACTATTTTTATAAACAATTTAACCAAATGATCAAAACATTCCATTTTAAATACGAAAATAAAGTATTTATTTTGTATTTTATTAACATACTACATGTTATGAGGATCGTAGGCATATAAAGAACTCGAAAATCCGAGCTATAACGAAAACGTTACGCCATTTGCAAGTTTACGATAATAAATACTTTTATAAATATAATTTTATAAAAATAAATTATTGTTCATTTCATAAAATTTTGGGAAAATATTTTAGTTAGATAGAACTTTAAATTACGAAGACGTGCTCGAAAGAATCACTAAAATCGGAGTTAAAACGAATAAGATATGACTTTTACGAGATTTCGATAATTAAATTTATAAAAATTATTTTATATAATGCATGAACAGTAAAATCACTGTTCACCAGAGAGTTAAAAATATCAAAATGTAATAATTTGATATATCTTTTCAATACGACAGCGTGAATATAAAGAATGTATAAAACGGATTTAAAACGAGAAAGTTATGACATTTTTACTAAGGTAATATTTATAAACATTTTAACTTTATAAATATTATTTCTCAATTCCAATTAGATGGTGATGTAGCTATATAGAATTATATATGGTATTTCAAAGTACTTAGTACTCATACGACCTATAATTATTTAGGTTGCATTCGGACATTTACGTGACACATTTTCATTTTGTGATTTACATTGTTGATTCCTTCACTCGAGGTGAGTTCATAGCCCTACATTTTACATTTGTAATGATTTACAAGTTTTGGGGTGAGAAATATGCATTGTTTTACAATTGGACACAAGTGGACATTTTTACATTATGATTACGTGTTTGCCTAAGTAGCGATAACCCACTGAGCCAATTATCATGAACTGTCAATTAGTGAGTAAGCGCGAATGTTATAAATAGATCTATTTGGGATTGACATCCCTGTTCGGGTGAGTAGCGCTCACTGTGCCGGTTTGCCAGACAACAAACGCATAACATGTCAGATTTGGGATGTTGCGGGTTAGAACATCATCAAGGGCAATGTAGGCAATTTATATTGCAATTCACACATGTCGAACTTCGGTGTCATGAGCTTAGGGAAACGTAATTACACATTTTGTGATGTTTGCATCTGTTGCATTATCATACACTTAGGAAATCTTGTGGTCCTACATTATACATTTTACAAACCTATGAATTCACCAACATTATGTTGACGTTTAAAGCATGTTTTCTCAGGAGGTCAATGAGGTACAAGACAAAGGATACATTGGTGATCATATTTTGGAAGTCATGTGCATTAAAGATTTGGTCGCATTACATTTTGGGGAAATATTTGTTATGTACTAGATTCTTTACCTTTTGAACAATGAACAAGTAAAGCTATGGGCTTTTGTAACAAACAATTTGTTTAAATCCAATGTATTAGTTTTACAACTCTTTTTGAGGTCGTTCTCATATATATCTTTTGCTATTGATCTATGAAGTAACACTCCCATGACCCATATTCTGTTTTGACCTAATTTAGAAGTGTTACAAGCAGGACCTGGTATTATCCTAATGGGCTTCACAACACAATTATCAACTTGATTGTTTTGAGATGAAAACAGGGTTTGGGTGGTGGTGGTTATCTCATGGACTTTGTGAGGATTGTTGCTGGGACGAACGACGAGGGTAAGTCAAAGATCAGAATCGTCTATATCAAGGGCTTGTTCACATTCAGCATAAGTATCAACTTGATGGTTTTGAGCCTAAATCAGGGTTTGGGTGGTGGTGGTTATCTCGGGGAGATTGTGAGGGTTGTTGGTGGGACGGACGATGGGGGTTAGTAGAAGATCGGAATCGTCTATATCAAGGCATTCTTCCCATTCATGATTTGGTGGTGAATTCATGTTTTAGTGGATGACTGCAATACGACTTTACTTTGTCAACAGATTACACTAGTCTTAAATAGGGTGTAATGTAAACTATGTTTGACTTTTTTTCACACATATTCACTTGTACTGTTCAATAAACTGAATAGGTTTATCTATGAAATTGGTCCCTGACA
>BQNB010188235.1:0-11968 GCA_026074375.1 Tanacetum coccineum
TCTTTGTAAAATAATATTTATAAATTTTAAGACGTGTATAAATATTATATAAATGATTCTATAATGTTTCGCAAAAATTTATAAAAAAAACGAACCAATACTATTCACGTCAGAAAATAGTGCACAAGTATAAAATAGTGCGTATCTTTCTCGTTTTAAGCCCGTTTGGTATGTTTCTTACGCCCACGCGTTCGTATTAAGATGATGTATCAAAATATGACATGTTTGTATTTCATGTCCTCTGATGAACAATACTTTTTACTGTTCTTGGCTTTTATAAAATTATTTTTATAAACTTATTATCGTAAACTCGTAAACGTCGTGTTTTATTCGTTATAGCTCCGTTTTTAGTGATTCTTTTGAGCACGTCTTTGTAATTAAAAGTTCTAACATATTAATGATGTTTTCAAAATATATAAATCTGATCTGAACAGTAACTTTTATAAAATTATTTTTATAAAAGTATTTATTATCGAAAACTTGCGTAATTCATAACTCCTTCGTTATTGATCTAAAAATTACGATTTTTAATGTTTTGGAATCCTAAAAATATGTACCATCTGAGAAAAATAACCATTTGTAAATACTAGAAGTGAAACTTAAAAAGTTTTTATAAAATTTCTTTTATAAACGCGTTTATTATCGCGTAACTTGAAATAAGCGTATCTCCTTCGTTATAAATCGGTTTTTCAAGTTATTTATATGCCTACGATCCTTGGTATTTAAAAAAAAATATAAAATAATTACTTTATTTTTGAGTTTTGATCAGACCACTTTGGTCATTTTGCTAAAAGTATGTTTAAACCTTGATTTTATAACTTTTAGTTTAGTACACTTGTTACAAGTCTATTACAACCTTCAATATCACATATCTTAGATCCTTAGGGTCTCTAGTCCATGATTAGTCCATATTTTATCCAAGAATCACAAGAACATCAAGCTTACATACTCATTTGTTCATGAACATTTATAAGTAACTTTTTATACCTTTTACTTATATATACTTTATATAACTTAACCAACACTCATATAGTGTATATACTTTTTTATAACATGATCCATAATATCTATATATCATATGACAAAGTTTACCAAAACTATAAACAAGAATAAAAACCATTTCATATCTCATTATGTTCCTTAGATGGTGATTAACTATATAACCATCATATACCCATAAATCATAAATGTAAAGAGATTAAGGTTTTTATGTAACCTTAATATGAAGTAGGATGATAAACAAAATGATCTAAACCCTTGTTTAGCTACTTAACCCAAGCTTACAACACTTGAAAACCCAAATTCCAAGCAAAACCCTAATCTTGAACCTTCTTGCTTTAACACTTGTAAACCTTAAACCAAACCTTTTAAACACCTAAGGTTATCTTAGAAATGATGTAGAAAAACTTGTAAATGTTGTAGATAAATTTTGGTATGGAGTATGTATGTATTTGCTTGGTGCCGTGGGTTTGAGAGAGCCAAAGGGAGAGAATGAGTGAGTTTTCACTAAGGAAATGAAGTGTTTATGTGTTACTTCCACTAGTGTAAGCCTTATATACCATTAGGACTAGTCAAAGGTCATAAGGAAAGTCTAAGACATAAAGAGGAATTCTAGGAAAGTCTTTGGTTAAGTAAACATGAAAGTCTTATGGTTTAATGAGTTAGTGATGTACATAATCAAGTTGGTGTTTTTATGAGCTCATGGTTCCCTATTATGGGATGTATCCCATGAAATTTAGGAGGGAGAGGGAGTACAAGTTGATTTCTTTGATAATGTGCTTATATGATATGTTACTTGAAGTTAAATGATGTATTAAGTAAATGTGGAAGTAAATACTTGTATATTGCAAGTCTTGGTTTATTTCTTTTGCTTAAAATTTGGCTATGGTGATAAATATGGGTGCATTTTTATGAAACTTTGGGTATTGGGTATAAAAATAGGTATATGTTGAAGCGTAGAAAAGTTTTGGTGGTTCCGGGTACGCCTAAACGTATTTTATCGCGAAACGTAAACACTTTACGTAACCAATAAAAATAAAATGTGCAAATTTAATAATTATCCTCTAAATAATTATTTAACACTTGCTTGATGTAAACATTTAATTGTTTGATGTCCGTTTACACCGAACGATAATTTTTAGCTTACGCGATTTAACTTAACGATTTCAATTTAAAAGCAAACGCGTACAATACTAAAAATAAATAGTGAATTTATTGACGACGTACAATGACCCTAAAACACGGGGTGTTATAATCAAGCCTACTACAAATCCAATAATATCGAGCGTCTCTTCACTAACATTCACTTCAATTGTCTCTTTCAAATCAACGAACCGATTGTTTTGAGATTTCTTCTAGACTTCTATAGTCAAGTCACGGTATAAACCGATGACTATAGCTATCTTGTCATCTCTTTTATGATTCAACATGAATTCATAACTCTTACTCTTGCTCAATTCGGTCAAATCCTCAAAATTCCATACAATGGTCAAGCCGTTTTTACAAACGAGTGGGACCTTGCATCTCTTGAATATTCTCAAGAAACCGAGGGACCATATTGCACCGATCTTCCTACTCTAGACGACATTCGTCGACTTTTTGAATTGTAACGTGTCATGGTAGACCGAACCATTAAAATTCAAATAGTCGCTCTCAATCTAAATCAAATTCTCACTAAAGAACTAAGCCCCGACATGAAGCAATGAGAAGAACTCATTCGAGAGAATGTGTACGGACTAGGAGGACACCGGGACTGTCTCCCCGCTTGTCTTGCTCACATGTTTTATTGTGTTGTTACCAAATAACAATACAATCTTTCTTATTTCTTTGTCAAAAGAATCGAATGTGCTAGAGCTACACCAATCGCAAATCTTCCATATGGCTTGTTTTTAACTCGTCTTTATCAATACGTCATGGAAACATATCATCATCTTGACAATGGAACATATGACATTGTTGAGCGAGTCATGCGTCCTCTTGCCCTAAGACAAACTCGACGACCTCGAAGTGATCGTGGCAAGGCACGTCGTTCAGTCTCTTCTTCATCCTCTCATTATCAAGGCACGTCATCTCATCAATACGATGATGATGATGATGATGTCGAAACTTCTCGAGCAAGTACTCCATCTCCTACCACCTATATTAACTCTCTTCATCCACTCGACTACCAAAACTACCAAATGCCTTCCTCTTCCGAACAAACCGATGAAACTCTTTTTGCACGACAAACCACCTAGCTCAAATCATTTGGAAAGGAACTAAAAAGAGTGTTTAGCAAGAAGAAGAAGTGAAGACATAGGAGAGAAATTAGCTAGATAGCTAAATGTGGTTTAAGACAATTTTTAACTTGATTATGTGTATGTTCTAAACAGCTTGTGTGGTGATTATCTGATTTATTCAGAAAGACTTGAGTGTTGGTTATCTTTAGATACTTGTTTTCTATGATGATTTAAACTTTTGGTTGTTTTATTTAATCAACTACTTATGCTACTTTGGTTTCATGATTTGATGTGTTTATTACACGTTATATGATTAAATGTGCTCATAAAAATCAATAAGGCTTGCTGCAAATAAACTACCAAAACAGAAGTACTCTTACAAAAAATTCTAAGAAAAATCGTTTTTCTGTGAAAAATAGAAATCAGCAGAGGGCGGCCCTTCAATTCATAACGGGCGGCCCCCTTATCTTTAAGGGGACCGACCCCTAATTAAGGGGACCTCCCTAGAAAATCACAGGTAAAACAGTATTTTTCCTGCTTTTTGACCATGTTTTACCTAGTCTCAGCTATCTTTGCACAGAATGCTTGAACACAATTTGGAATAACCTAAACTAGTTTAAATTCATTCCTTTTCTAATCCATTCTCTTCCCATAAATCCATTCAAAATGATCATTACCAACACATCATCTTCCTCATCATACACTAACCATTATCAACCTCCATAGCCTTACTAAAAGCTTCCATTTCTAAACCATCAAAGAAACTAAAATTCATCATCATACCACCAAAACAACTCTTCATTGACTTGACAAATGAAGACACTATAACCCCATCACCCAAGCTTCAAGAATCATCTCCTAGTGCTCCCAATGCACCCTCTAAAACTCCATCCACCAAAGACACCTCATCCTTTTCAATTGACTACACACCAAAATCACCAACTCTTTCATCATCTCCTTCCACAAATGGCTACCTAAACCCTCCATTGTCACCTTCCTCCTAAGAGGATTTGGTGAGTGTGTTTAAAAGTAGGTTGTTGGGGCCTTCACCACCTCCAACTTAAGCACCCAACTCAATGGAAATAACCCTCTCACTCTCACCCATTACTCCACTTGATGTTCATCACAACTCACCATCACTTTCTCCACCCATCATTGGGCATCTTATTCCTTGGAATTTACTCGAAGCGCATGGTGATTCATGTCTTTGTTGTATCCACAACCAAACCCTCATTTTTGGGTTAAGGGATGAACTTCAATATATGTTTTCATATATTGAACATATGCTCTCACAACCACCAACAATCATCATCCCACCACCTCCACCATCTTCCCTATGGGATCGAGAGAAAACCTAATCTCAGTGGAAAACCTAGAAAACTTAAACAGATGCACTAAAAATACTAAACTGATGACACTTTATTAAATTCCCATATCTCGTTTTTTCTTGTGCGTTTTCTAGTATTTTCTAAGTATAATAATTTATAAAAATTTTGGCATGACCCGTTCGTGTTTACACGTTTTCCAAAGTCGTAGACTTTATTTAAAACCATTTTCAAATCACTTTCCAATCCACTTTTCATGATTACAAACTATACATTATCAAATCTCTTATTATTCGCAACGTCCAACATTTAAAATGAGTTACACGTATAGCGTCTAAGTCGTACACTATTAAATAAGCTATTAGTGAACTTATTCAATAAGCTACACCGTAGCTTTACGCCTTGGTATATTTTATTTATGTTGGGCCTTGGCCCGTTAAGTCCAAAAATGTAATTTTACTTATCCATATAGTCCGATGAGCAAAATCTTAAATTAATAAACACGCGACTTAATAATAAGATATTAATAAGCTCACAATAAGCCACTCAATAATAAGTCGAACCATATAAGCTCAAAAATAAGCTCATGTTGTTAGGCCTTGTATGTGGGACGCGGATATAAGCCCAATAAGCTATATTCGGGCTTATTTATTAAGCCGAATAAGTTTACTATTTGTCCTTTCAAAATTAGCAAGAAAATAAGCTAACAAAATATTAGTCGAAACAAAATAAGCGAAATAAATATTTCTTCTTCTTTTCTATACTTGGGCCGAACCAAATAATAAGCCCAATAAGCTCGAAATAATTAAAATAAGCTTTCCAAAAGCTTATTAACATAAGCCGAATACAATAAGCTATAACATACCATTTTTTTACACGAAAATAACCATGATCACAAAACTATGATTTCCTTATATTTTCTTTTATTATTTTCGAACCAATATCATAGCCTTTTAAGGTTTATGTAGTTTTTAAATCTTTGTTTTTACAAAATAAGTTGTACAACTAGTAAGTATGCATCAAGATGATTAGGAAAGTACAAGTTATGAAAACATTTGAAGACTTACAAAGATTGAAGATTTAGAAGAATGATTGATGACTAGAAACAACCCAAACGTTGTTTAACTTATACCCGAATGATACAAATGATTAAATCTTCAACAAATCTTTAAGAGTTTTTGATCAAAGATGATAATTTATGAATTTATATATGTGTGTATGTATTTTCGTGGACTAGGAAAAGCAAGAGAGAAAAGAAAACTCAATGCTAAGTGTGTGTTTAATATGAAAAGAGAAGAATGGAAGTAACATGGTATTTATATGCAAAGTTTACTTCACACACTAAAAGTATATTTGTATGTGTGTGTGCGTGGAATAGGATAAGAGAAAGAAAGGGGACCAATTTGATCCTCCAATCACAAATGAGCTAGGACAAAAACGAGTTGGAACTTTGTCTTATTAATTTTTGAATTCAAAATGGCATCCAAGGGTTTAAGGGGTGTTGGTTTGGATGCATGCATGCATAAGAGGGGGAGGGGGGAGACCAAATGGTTTTTAATATTTTATGATGCTAGTGCTCTTATTTGATTTAATTTCTAAGCCTTCCATGCATATGCTCATTTTTAAATAAAACACGGTTTACGCAAGTAACGAAACGAATAACGGTATCTCCGAAAATTATGAAATTTTAAATATTGCCTTAATATATAAAAATGTAGCTATTGCCAAAATACTACAACATTAGGTGTCCCGGTTTGCTCCCGGCGATGATTCTCGGATAAAAGCAGAACAACTTCCCGGTTAAACGAAAAAGTTAAACGAAACTTTTTAAAAATTCAAACTACGAAACGGAAACGGCTAACTTATTGATCGGAAATTTTTGAGGTGTCACATCATTTCCCCGTTGAAAGCTTTGTCCTCAAAGCTTACGATCAAAGCTTACGATGTAGCATTCGCCACAGACGCAGAAATTGGGAAAAGATGCGGGTACTTCTTTTGCATTTGCTCTTCACGCTCCTAGGTGAACTCATGACCTATCCTAGAGTTCCAGCGTACCTTCACAATCGGGATACGACTCTGCTTCAGACGCTTGACCTCACGGTCCATAATCTCGATAGGTTCTTCGATGAAGTGCAATTTGTCGTCAACTTGGATCTCATCCAACGGTATAGCAAGGGGTTTGTCAGCCATACATTTCTTCAATTTCGAGACGTGAAACGTACTATGAACTCTACTCAACTGCTCTGGGAGTTCAAGTCGATAGGCAACGGTTCCTACTTTAGCAATGATCTTAAAAGGTCCTATATAGCGAGGTTCGGCTTTCCCCGTTTGCCGAAACGTATCACTCCTTTCCATGGCGATACTTTCAGCATGGCCTTATCTCCTACTTGAAACTCAAGGGGTTTCCTTCTTACGTCGGCATAACTCTTTTGACGATCACGAGCAGCTTGAATACGGCTCTTGATTTGAACTATTTTCTCAGTCGTCTCGTGGATGATCTCTGGGCCAGTGAGCTGACTATCTCCAACTTCAGCCCAGCAGATAGGTGATCGACACTTGCGCCCATACCACATCTGAAACGAAGTAGCCTTAATGCTGGTATGGTAACTGTTGTTATACAAAAATTCTACCAATGGTAAGTGTCTATCCCAACCTTTTCCAAAGTCAAGTACACATGCACGTAACATGTCCTCCAATGTCTGAATGGTTCTCTCACTCCGACCATTGGTCTCTGGATGGTAAGCTGTACTCATATCTAATCGAGTACCTAATGCTTTATTAAGGGACTTCCAAAAATGTGAAGTAAATCTCCCATCGCGATTAGATATGATCGAAACTGGCACTCCATGCCTTGAGACTACTTTCTTCAAGTATTGTCGCGTCAACTTCTCTAATATGTCATCTTCTCGCATAGGAAAGAAATAAGCAGATTTAGTGAGATGATCAACGATTACCCAAATTGTGTCTTGAACGGCTGCCGTCTTTGGCAACTTAGTCACAAAGTCCATTGTTATATTCTCCCATTTTCATTGTGGGATCTCTGGTTGAACCAACAAACTAGATGGAATCTGATACTCTATCTTAACCTTAGCACACGTTAAACACTTGCTGACATAGGTGGCAATTTCTGCTTTCATGTTGGGCCACCAATACAACTTCTTCATGTCTGGGTACATCTTATCCGGTCCAGGATAGATGGAATACTTTGACTTATGGGACTTATGCATAATCAAAGCTCTCAGATCACCAAAACATGGAATCCAACTTCGATTATTCAAACACAACGTTCCGTCAGCACGAGGTTCTAACTTGTTAATCAGACCATGCAAATCTTTGTTGATGAAGTTCTCTTTTTTCCTGGCTTCTGAGATTTAACCCTATAGTCGTAACTAACGCCCGAACTCGTAGTGGCTTACTTCTTTCCTTTTGGCTCAGGGCATCAGCCACCACGTTTGCCTTTCATGGGTGAAATCTAATCTCACAGTCGTGGTCGCTTAACAACTCTAACCATCGTCGTTGTCTCATGTTTAACTCCTTCGGATCGAGAATGTGTTGCAAACTCTTGTGATCAGTGAACACGACGCACTTTGTACCATACAGATAGTGTCTCCACATCTTCAAGGCAAACACTACTGCACCAAGCTCTAGGTCATGCGTGGTATAGTTCTTCTCATGAACCTTGAGTTGGCTGGATGTGTAAGCTATGACCTTCTCCTTTTGCATCAAAACTACGCCCAAACCTTTATGCGAGGCATCGTAATATACCATGAAGTTCTTACTTCCCTAGGGTAAAGCCAATATCGGTGCACTACACAATTTCTGCTTCAACAACTAAAACGCAGCTTCTGTCTTTTCTCCCCAATCAAACTTCATGCTTTTCTGAGTTAATTTTGTCATAGGCCTAGCGATCTTTGAAAACCCTTCGATAAATCGTCGGTAGTAACCGCCAAGCCTAGAAACTGACGAATCTCGATTGGTGTCTTGGGTGATGCCCAATCCTTGATAGACTCAATCTTAGCGGGATCAACGTGAATGCCTTCGCTATCAATCACGTGACCGAGAAATTGTACCTTCGATAGCCAAAACTTACACTTCAAAAACTTGGCGTACAACTCCTCCTTCTTAAGTAACCTCAAAATTAACTTAAGGTGTCCTTTATGCTCCTTTCTGCTCTTTGAGTAAATCAAAATATCGCTGATGAACACAATCACGAATCTATCTAGATACGATTTGCACACCTTATTCATCAAATCCATGAATATTGCCGGTGCATTAGTCAAACCAAACGGCATTACTTGGAACTCGTAGTGACCCTAACGAGTCCTAAATGCGGTCTTGGGAATGTCTTCCTCTCGAACTCTGAGTTGGTGATAACCAGATCTCAGGTCGATCTTAGAGTAGACTCTTGACCCTTGCAGTTGATCAAATAAGTCATCGATTCTCGGAAGTGTGTATCGGTTCTTTACAGTAAGTTTGTTCAATTCACGGTAGTTGATACACATTCAAAAAGATCCATCTTTCTTTTTGACAAACAAAGCCAGAGCTCCCCAAGGTGAGGAATTGGGTCTTATAAATCCTCTGTCAAAAAGTTCTTGCAACTAAGTGGATAACTCTTGCAGTTCGGCTGGTGCTAATCGGTACGGGGCTCGTGTTACAGGTGCAGCACCAGGGACTAAGTTGATTTAGAATTCAACTTGTCGAGCAGGTGGTAATCCAGGCAAGTCTTCTGGAAAGACATTTGGAAATTCTCGTAGGATCGGCACGTCCTCAAGTCGCTTCTCCTCTGATTTGTCCTCATTATTCTTGGATGTAACTTGTGCCAGATAAACTTGACATCCTTTCTCAATATACTTCTGGTTCTTTGTACACGATATGATATTTAGCTTCGACTTACTTCTGCCATCACGCACACATCAAGGGAGAGTCTTGATTTCGTCGATTTCTTTCTTCCTTCGACAACTCGACGATCATTCTTTTTGAATTCGACTAAAAGGGGGAGAAATGGAACATAACTCATTTAATAATTTGACATCTTTAATTTTATTTAAAATGAGTTTATATTTTGTCATCATCAAAAAGGGGGAAATTCTTAATACAAATAATGCCTAAAAACGTTATTTATATTTTTCGACCTCTCAACGTTTTGATAATAACAAAATATAAAAACGTTTACAATAAAAATAAACGTTTACAAATGATTAAATGTAAAATTTCATTTCTAAGATTAGTGATCACTTAAGGTATGGACAAACAAAATAATTAAGTATGATTAGTGATCAAAAAAATATTTTTATTTTAATCCTCACTTTTAATTCTACAAAAATATTTTCTTAAAAATACATTTACAAAATATTCTCTAGTTAAAATAAAATGTTTTATTAAAAACATAAAATTTGAAATTCAATTTTCCCCCCAAAATGAAAGCTTCTATACCAGATATAACCTTCCCCACAAAAAGACAAAAAAGGGAGCGGAGTCTAGGCGGCGGCCCTCTTATAGGCCTGGCGGCCCCCTTATATATAAGGGAACGCTGGGACCGCCGCCAGAGAGCCGTTGGGATTCCTTGCCTATAAATACTACTCCATTCCCAGCAGAAAAATATTCCTCTTTGCACAAATTTTTTTAGTCTTTTCTTTCTCTCTCTAAACCTTCTTTTACTCACTAAAACTCTTGATCACTAACAAACTTTGATCTTGTTTCAAGTGATCTAATCTCTTCTTCTCATCTCTTCCCTCTCATTCAAGTGCAAGAGAAGAACACTCGTAAGATTCATGGTGTAGGCGTCTCCACTGAATATGCCAATCAGAAGTTCCTTAGGTCTTTACCTGCTTCCTGGTCCCAAGTATCTTTGATCATGAGGACCAAGCCAGGAGTGGACAGTCTTAGTTTTGATGATCTCTACAACATCTTAGAGTCCTTTGGAGCCTGATGTTAAAGGCTCTACTGATCATCCTTCTAGTGCACTGACTGTCGCTTGTTTCTTCTAGCAAATACCAGTACTAATGATCGTTAGTACTGCTTATGGTGTTTCGTACTTCCTTCAGGCAAACTTCACAAAGGGAAAGCCTCTCATCATACACTGATGAACCATGTACTCTTTTCTTTACTAACAATCCAAGTGTCCACAATTGGATTCATGAGGATATTGAACAGGTGATGAGTTGATTTAGAAGAGACGAATTTGAAATGCAAGTGGCCCAGATTATTCTATGAATTGAAGAATTTACCAATGAAGACGGGGAGAAAGCTGCCGTATTTAATGCCAAGGAACCAGTTGGCTATGACAAATACCCAAGGTTAAGTGCTTCAATTATCCCTTAAACACAGGGCCACTTTGCTAGAGAGTGCAGATCAAAAGGAAATCAAGAAAGCAGAAGGAGAGATGCAGGGAACACTGGATATAAAGCAAAAGACAATGGGAGGAGACCTGGAAAATAGGAGGAACCTAAAGATTTGGTAACTCTTGATAGGGATGGTGTTGATTGGACTGGTCATGCAGAAGATGAGTAAGAGAACTTTGCTTTGATGGCTTACAGCAATTCAAGATCCGACACTGAGGTAACATCTTGTTCAAAAGAATGTGAGGAATCTTATGCTTGGTGATGCTAGTATAGAAATTCAAGCCTATACTCAAGCTTTAAAAAAGGTAGAAGCTCAATTAGTCTGTCATCAGAAAAATCAACTTGTTTATGAAGAAAAAATTAGGTTTATGAAATCCTCTATTACATCATCAAGCACATCAAAGTCACTATCTTTACACATTGGATTTGTCTTGTCACTTTTCTTCCCCTGTTTGGATACATTCTCCTTATCCAAACCTTTTCTCCTGGAGGTGTTGGGATTCTTGATTTGATGAGATAAAATGAATAAAAGAATAAAACAAAAGGATCAAAGCCGTCATTATAAAACTCTACAAGCTGGTGGAGAAATATGAAGATTTGGTCAAATATTCTACAGGATAATGATTAGGAAACATATTAATGTGGTTTAATGTAATTTAAATAGTTTTTTTATCTATTGATTTACTTCCTTTGTAAGTCATAATCTCTCCCTATATAAAGATATCATAGACATAGGTTTTATATATCCATCTATAGAAAACTAGATCTCTCCCAATGAGAGTCTAGATAGTTAGATAGCATAGTCGACTGACGAGAGTCGAATAGCACACCATAGTTAGTTGGTGTAGCCCCAAGTTATAGTTGGGGTAATAGGGAAAATGTTCAATAAAGAAAACCTTGTGATAACATTGATTGTGTTCTTATAATTCCGCTGTGCATATTCAATCATTGTTATTATCATCCTAGATGGGCTAAACGATTATCAACATATCTATCATATTTTATTTTATTTTTGTTTTTTATGTTTTTTTCTATTTTTTTATATATACTTTTGCCCTGCCATCTTAAATCTACTGAAAATGAA
>BQNB010188238.1:0-11968 GCA_026074375.1 Tanacetum coccineum
TGAACACAGATTCAATTAACAACTAGAAAACTTATGAAATCTTAACTAGTCCTAATAAAACTCACTAAACCTGCATTTTTAAATGATTTTAAGTGATTCAAAACCAAAACAAAGGAACAAAAGGGTTCAAGCACTCATGTTAGTACTGCTAGTCCCAAACACCCCTTTAACCACCTTAAAATCCATTTAAACTTGCTAATTTGAAAACTAATAGACAAAGCTTAATAACCAGATTATATACAACTTATAACTACTCTTATTCTAACACTTAGATAAGCCAGATACTAAGATCTTAAAACGAATCTAATATTTTTTTGTTTTTATGATTTTATGACAGATTATGAAACTAAGATATTAGACTAATGACCAAGCATAATAAGCAAATAACAACTATATTAAGCATTTTTAGACAAATTAAGACAGCAAATAAGCAACTAAATAAGCAGATTAAGCAAATAAGTAAAAAACAGAATTAAACTTAGAAAACTTGAATTGTAAAGAGAACTTACTTATGCCTTAGCTAAACAAAGGTTATTAATGGCTCAATTGAGCAATCTTCAGCTCTGGCTTATTGTAAATAAGCCAGTATAAGTCCTTATGAGCTCTTCCAGGTTAAGCTCATCTTCCATAAGTCCAAAATCCAAATAGCAAGGGTTTTTAAGCTGATTTTAAAGTTTCAGTAGATTAAGGCTTATTAGAGCTCAATTCCAAGCTTAGAGACTTGAAAGAGCTAGAATGAGCTTATTATGAGCTTATAGTAGCATACACATTTGAAAGTAATAAGAGCTATTGAGTAACACAGCTTATGAAAACTTAAAATGATGATTTTATTAAAACTTAAAACGGATTACAATGCTTTGGAAATTGAAAGTTACAAAAGTTTAAAGAGAAAAATTACATTTAAAACTAAAAATTACATAAGCTAATGAAAACTAAAAGTTTTTTTAGGAAAAAGGAAGATGATCATGTGAGAGTGAAGGAATCCTTTTATAGCTGCTAGGAGAAGCTTCTAGGTCCAAAGTTTGTTACACGATCCCATCAATCCTGGTTCTTCATTCCTTTAATCATTTGATGCTCAATATCTACCGTTGGATTAGATTTTGATCACACGGATTGCCAACGTGGCAATCCGTATGTCAGAGGCCTTTGTGCTTCTTTTGGGCATGATTTAGTACAAATTCCTCAATCCTCGTGTGTTTTCTTCAATCCACGCGTGTTATTCCCTTTTGGGAATTGGCCAATGAGAGCGTTTGGTGATGTATAACTCTGCCAAGGTGGAGGGTTTCACTTGAATTGTAAAGCCACATAGCCAATTTGAATTACCCCTTTGATTTAAGATCGAGGTAAATTGTAGAAGACGGTGAACAGTAACAACTTCTTTTCCCGCGTGATTTTTTATAAAAGGGTGCGTTTGTGTTATTTTGACCCGGGGTGAAAAGGGTTGACTTTGGGCTTATTTATAAAAGGAATGGGCCACGGGATGTGTTTGGGCTCGGGCTTGGATTTGTTATAAGGGGTTAACGGGTGTTAACTCTTATAATTAAAAGAGTTAACACCGTTAGGGTTTAGGGATTATTTTTGTAATTTGGTTAATTATGAGGGACTGGTTTGGTATTTTTGGGATTTGTCTTTTTATGGTTGACCACTGTTGACCATAGGTTGACTTTTGTTGACCTTGATAGCATTCTCCGGCTTTTGCACACTCAATTCCGTTCCCGTGTTCGTGTTTGTCCGGTTTTAACCGTTTTCTTGAGATTTTTGCATTATCCGTACCTACACAATCACAAAGACAAAACAAGCAATATTCAAGCATTTAAAGCACAATTTTGTCTTTTTATGGCCTATTTTGATATAAAACGGATATGTGTTTTCACACATATCAGAGTTCATGTTGTTCAAGATATGCGTGAAGCTGATCAAAGTTGGTGGTATGCAAATCTCTTACAAGTTTGACATCAGTCACAAACTTACTCCATTTAGGTGGAAGACTGTTTAAGAACTTGGTATTGACTTAAAATTGCTCTAATTTTATTTTGTAAATGTTCATGTCATTGATCAGCTGAGTAAATCTCAAGTAATACTGGTGAAGTGATTCCCCCTTGATGTGAGCAAACTTATCAAATGCATCATACAGTTTACACTCCCTTTTCTACTTTGTCAATGAGGTACCTTGCATTAGTAGTTGAACTTTTTCCCATAGATCCTTGGCAACTCTGTGATGATTAACGAGAGAATAGACATCAATTGGTAGTCCTTGAAGAATGATATTAGTTGCCTTGAGATCACAATCAACTTGAATTTTTCAGTTGCAGACAATTCCTCATATTTCTTTGTCCTGGTCAAACCATTTTCTTCAATCGTAGGCCAAATTAATGGACCATGTTCAACTGATTTAAGTATCAGTCTTCCATGATCTATGTTTTGCATGTAAAGTTCCATTCTGCTTTTCCAGGAATCATACATGTTTCTCAAACATTGGTGGACGATTGTCAGCACTAGAGAGTATCATGAATTCAGCAAGAGTAGTCATTGTTACTTTGATGTTATTAGATTACTTGTTGATCGGACAGTGATAAGAAGTAATTGTGTTAAAGTGAGTTGGTTTTAAGTGTTTTAAGTCTTAAGAATACACGGGATTTTACAACTCTTGATTAAACCGGGAAAACAAGTAAATGTTTCACGAGATTTTACAAACCAAAGAGACAAACCTTATAATTCAAATTAAGATTAATTCGCCTATGAATAAGTGATTAGTTCGCCTTCAACTATAAAAGATTAATTCGCCTTCTACTAAAAAAATTAATTCGCCTTTGATTGAGTATTTTTGAACTATATATATAATATATATAATAAAATATATATATAATAAGTATAATCTAAAAACAACAATCAATGAAACCGAGAAGTAGTATAGAATATCCCCGGATCGTTTATCCCTGATAGAATGCCTCCCAAAAGGACGTCAACATCTAAAGCACCGTCCATGACTCAAGCTGCCATTAAGAAACTAGTTACTGATAGTGTTACCTCGGCTCTAGAAGTACAAGCTGCAACAATAGCAGATACTAGTAATCCCAACAGGAACACCGGACCTACTGGAACTCCTGTAGCAAAAACGGGAAACTATAAAGAATTCATAAGCTGTTAACCTTTCTACTTCAATGGTACGGAAAGGAGAAGTTGGCCTTATCCGCTGGTTTGAAAGGACCGAATTAGTATTTTCTTATAGCAAATGTGCCAAGGAAAACAAAGTAACATTTGCTACTGGTACCTTAACTGATGATGCTTTGTCCTGGTGGAATGCATACGCCCAACCTATGGGAGTAGATCAAGCCAATCATATCACCTAGACTGAGTTAAAGAGGCTCTTGTCCTCGAACTGAAGTCAGAAAGATGGAAGATAAACTTTACAATCTGACTGTAAAGGGAAATGATCTTAAAACTTACATGTAGGAAGATTTCAAGAATCTTAGTCTTATCCGAACAAGGTACCAAACACAAAGAAACTCCTGGAAGCCTTTCATCGAAGGGTTACTTAGGATATGAAGGAAATGTTACGCCTCTAAAACCTTAAACTTAGAGGAAGCCATTACAAAGCCCAAAGACTAATGGATCGGTAACAAAACACACTCAAGTGCAAACCATCAAGTGATCACAAACAAAATTTTGACAACAAAATAACTTTCAACAACAACAACTACCGTAACACTAACACTAACAACCGCTACAATAATCACCAACCACAAAAAAACAAAAGGCAAGAAGCTGTCAAAGCTTATGCTGCCACTCCAGCTGAAAATAATAGGTATGCCGGAAACCTCCCATTATGTAAAAGATGTGCTCTACATCACATAGGACCTTGTACTATTAAGTGTAATATTTGCAACAATGTAGGCCATTTGACCAAGAACTGTCGAAATAAGTAGGCCCAGTCCATTGGAAGTAATGCAGCTACCATAGACAAATATCTGTCATGCCTATGGAAAAAAAGGGCATTATAAAAATCATGTCAAAAGCCAACATCAATGCCCAGGAAGATCCAACAAGCCTAAGAGATACAAAATGCTCATCAAGACCAAACATAATCACGGGTATGTTTTCTTCGAAACCAACATTTAGCAAAGTATTATTTAAATCTGGAGCCGAATTAAAAGCTTCGAACCATATACTTAGCCTCCTATGCAGAAAATCCACCCATTACAATTAAACCTTTTACGATATCGAAAAGCTTACCAAAACCTTAGTAAGCCACAAATACCGTTTATTAAAGGGTGTTAACCCTAACTTTGTTAAATCAACCTTTCAAAATTAATCTCATGCCAATTAAACTCGATAGTTTCGACGTTGTCATTGGTATGGATTGGTTATCTAAGTATCATGCTAGAATCATCTGTGACGAGAAAGTCGTCCACCTTCCCATTGACGGTGAAACTTTGATCATTCGAGGTGACCAAAGTAAGACCCGACTAAATCTTATATCTTGTATAAAAACTGAACGATACATATCTCAAGGTTGTCAAGTTTCAACCAATTAACGAGAAGAGAGTCCAGACGAGAAGAGATTAGAAGATTTCCCGAGTTAGAGAATTCCCAGAAGTTTTTCCTGAAGATCTACCTGGCCTCCCTCCTGTTCGCCAAGTAGAATTCCAAATCGATTTAATTCCAGGAGCAACGCCTGTAGCTCGCGCACCCTATAGATTAGCTCCTTCAGAAATGCAGGAACTATATAATCAACTTTAAGAATTGTCAGACCGAGGTTTTATCCAACCAAGTACTTCACCCTGGGGAGCTCCTGTCTTATTTATTAAAAAGAAAAGACGGATCTTTCAGAATGTGTATTATTATAGGAGTGAATAAACTGTACTGTGAAAAATCGTTACCCATTAACCGAACGATGACTTTATACGAAACCAACTTCAAGGTTCAATGTCTACTCAAAAATCGACTAGAGATCTGGTTTATCATCAACTGAGAGTAAGGGATGCAGATATTCCCTAAGACCTTCATTCTGACAAGATCGGACACTAGTGAAATTTCAAGTGATGTCATTTGGTTTAACTAACGCACCTGCTGTATTCATGGATCTCATGAATCGTGTGTGTAAACCATACTTGGATAAATTTGTAATAGTGTTCATCGATGATATATTCTCATCTACTCTCATAACAAAGAAGAACACCATATCATCCTGATGATAATCCTAGAATTACTCAAAAAGAGAAGGTTGTAATGCAAGTTCTCCAAATGTGATTTTTGGATTCGTATCGTGCAATTTCTTGGACATTTTATTGATAGTCAAGGACCTCATGTTGACCCCGCCAAGATTGAAGCAGTTAAGAACTAGGCATCTCCCACTACACCCATGGAAGTTCATCAATTCTTAGGACACACTGGCTATTATCGAAGATTTATCAAAGATTTTTTGAAGATTGCAAAATTGTTGACTAAATTAACCCAGAAAAACAAGAAGTATATCTGGGGAAAATAATCGGCTTTTCAACTACTTAAACAAAAGCTATGTGAAGCTCTAATCTTAGCATTACCCAAAGGAAACGATGATTTTGTTATTTACTGTGATGCATCTCATCAAGGTATGGGAGCAATGTTAATGAAAAGAGAAAAAGTTATCGCATATGCATCCCGACAACTCAAGCTATTGAAAAAAACTAACACTCATGATCTCGAATTAGGAGCAGTTGTGTTCGCTCTTAAAATCTAGAGACGCTATCTCTATGACACAAAGTATACGGTTTTCACTGATCACAAAAGTCTTCAACATATTCTTAATAAAAAAGAATTAAACATGAGACAACATCGTTGGTTGAGATTGCTTGCAGATTACGATTATGAGATTCGTTATCACCCTAGAAAGGCAAATGTTGTAGCAGATGCCTTAAGCCGAAAGGAACGAATCAAACCACTCCGAGTTAGAGCATTAATCATGACCATTCATCCAAAATTACCATCACAAATTCTCGAAGCTCAAATGAAGCACTCAAAGAAGAAAATGTCAAAGCTGAGAACTTATGAGGAATGGATAAAGCATTTGAAGTATGTCCTGATGGAACTTGTTGTATTAAGAATCGAAGTTGGTTACCACTCTTTGGTAATCTGAGAGATTTGATTATGCATGAGTCCCATAAATCAAAGTATTCCATTCACCTAGGTTCTGATAAAATGTATCAATATCTAAAGAAACTCTATTTGTGGCATAACATGAAGGCAATCATCGCTGAGTACGTGGGCAGAAATGTTGACATCTCTAGATTTAAATCTGAATGTCAGAACCATCCGGGCTAACTGTAACAACCGGAAGATACCTATGTGGAAATAGAGAAATAACAATGATTTTTGTCCACAAAACTACCTAGAAAATCAGACGGACATGACACAATTTGGGTCATTATTGGTCGCCTTACCAAATCCGCACATTTTATTCCTACCCGAGAGACAGATAGTATGGAAACCCTTACAAGGTTATACATCAAAGAAATAGCCTCTTGGCATGGCATACTAATATCCATTATCTCGGATCATGACAATCATTTCACATCCAGCATCTGGAAATCTTTGCAGTATGCTTTGGAACTCAATTATACCTATTACAGGCATAATCATCCCAAAACTGATGGACAAAGTGAAAGAACCATTCAAACACACAAAGATATGCTTCGAGCCTATGTCATAGACTTTGGAAAAGGATGGGGAAAACACTTACCATTGGTAGAATTTTCCTACAATAACAGTTACCATGCCAGCATTAAGGCAGCACCATTCGAGGCACTTTATGGTTGAAAGTGTAGATCACCTATTTGCTGGGCCGAAGTTAGAGATGTTCAACTTACAGGACCAAAATATTCCCGAAAGACCACATGAGAAGATAGTGCAAATTCGCCAACGCTTTTGTAGTTGCAAGAATCGGCAAGAATTACGCCATGTCATGCAAAAACTTTAGAATTTCAAGTTGGAGATCGTGTTATGTTGAAAGTATCACCTCATAAAGGAATCATCTAATTTGGAAAAAGAGGAAAGCTTAATCCCCGGTACATTAGACCATTCAAAATCCTTAAACAGATTGGTCTAGTGGCATATAAAACTATCGCTACTTGAAGAGCCAATAATGTCCAAATACCTTCCACGTTTCTAATCTTAAGAAATGCTTATCTGATGAATCACTTGTCATTCCAATGAAAGAGCTTTGGCTCGATGACAAACTCAACTTTGTGGAAGAACCATGGGAGATTATGGACGAGAATCAAGGCAACTGAAACAAAGTTTTATTCCCTATAGTCAAAGTATGATGGAACTCTAAAGGAGGACCATAATTAACATGGGAACGCGAAGATCAAATTTGTGCCAAATATCCACATCTGTTTTCAAACATCACTCTAGAATCCAACTAAATCTCGGGACGAGATATCTTTTAAGGGGGGAGGACTATAACAACCCACAATTTTTATCAATGTAATATCATCTATTAATTAGATGTCATATTAACTAAACATTCTATTAATACAAACCACCATTTTACAGGAATTTTTTTTGATGTTTACAACATTCAACTATGTATCATGTTTTACATAGAAAATTAAAGTTAACGGGCTCACACTACCTACCTAATACTATTCTATGCTATGTATATGTCAAGAAACCAACATAACATGTCAAGGTCTACACTCTAATATCATATATAACATGTACAAAAATATTCGATTAACGAGTTTTAGATCGCCAATATTAATAAATAAACAGAAAACCGTTAACGATTAAGCCTAAATATACAAATTTTATGTAATGTAAACATATAAACGAATTATACAAGCTACTAAGACACAAAACCAAGTATCATAGCATCTCATTTGCAATATATTTCCCTCAAAATAAATATAAGTCTTTTAAAGCATAATGTACAAGTCATTAATGCACGTCATTCAAAATAGCCGTTTTACCTCTGTTTTCCTAAGAAGTCTTGTACAAACTATTAAGTACAGGTTACAAGAAAGCAATGCACTACATTTACATTCTATTTACTTTCTCATTTCATGAAATTACATAAATTCAAATCAAGAAACCCTAAACCGAGCTAGTTTCTAAACCACGACCCATTTATTTGTATTTACCCATTATTAACCTTAACCATTAATGTAATTAAGTTGTAAACTCTTAATATACAACATGAAATTCCATAATCCATCTTTATTACTCCATTTTACATGAAAAATAAGCTAAAACCCTAACCCATGCATAAATCGAACCTGCCGACCATTTTCTTCAATTTTTACCTATTTTTGAAAACCAACCAAGCATACAAGCTCCTCCATGACTAAGCTACTTCATCTATAAGCAGCACACAAGCACCTTGAGTTGTTGTTGTTGTTGTTTTGGTTTATTGGTTGCAGTACCATTTTCTGATGCATCTTCATGGTATGATGCTTCATCATCACTAAGATGTTGAGAGAAATCATCATTAGCAGGTTGAGACATTTTTCTAGATCTGAAAGTGATTGTTTGTGTTCTTGTGATTCTTCTTACTCAGAGTCCCTCTAGAGGCTCTGATACCACTTGTAGGTCCAAAGTCTTGGATCTGTTTAGCCTTTTGTAAGACAATAGCTAACTTGAATAAATCCAAATCAACTATATGAGAGACAATGACTATGAATACTATGTGCTAATGCGGAATCTTAACACAAGTACTAAGAAGAACACAATGTAAAACTTTGCTATTTGCTATTAATTTCTATTAGAATACTATTTCAATCTCATACTAAACATTGTGCCGTAGGGTTCCTTTTATACACCAAGGAAACCCTAATGGGCTTTACAAACGTGTGAAAGGATAATGCATATCCTTTCCTAAGATATCTCCTAAGATATCTCTAAGATAACTATTATAACTATTCTGTTACATAAACAGACTTAACTAGACAAGGCCAGTACTAACTATAGTACTGCCAGACTTAACTTAGTACTGGCAGACTTAACTATGTCTACCAGACTTAACTCTATAACTACCAGACTTAAGTCTGTTTACAATAATTCCTAACAATCCTCCCCTAACTTGAACTTCACTTGTGATCTTCAAGTTTCTTTGAGTGTCTTCATTATAAGCTTATTGAGGATTTTGTGAGCATTATATTTGGAATTATTCTTGAACTGCAACATGATAATATTCCTGTATAAACAGGTTCTTGACTTCTATCAGCAACTCTTGAAATCATCACTACCTGATCTTTGCAGCAACTAATCTTCTAAGTATCATAATCAGCACTTCACAGCAACAAGTCATATCTCTTCAGCAACACTTGAATAAGCAGCAACATTGACTATATGTACATCAAATCATAAAGTTTCAGTCTATTCTCATCACTTCCAGGTGTGTTAACTCCTATGAGAGGTGAATCATTGAAAATTTAATGGATTTGATGTCTCTTTACCAGTTAGCCATTAACTCTGGAGTAGTCAGTCCTTTGGCCACCAGAAAGGTGCATGTCCATGGTTGACTGAAAACCATTTTAACTCTCAGTACGTGAAACATTAGTGAGTTGAATACCATATGGTTTTTGGCAAACCATTACAGCCATGAACGGATTTGAGATGCCTTTACCTGTAGCCGTTTGCTCAGGGCTAGTCAATCCTTTGGCACCTAGAAAAGGTAAATTCCATGGTGGATTGATTACCATATCAACTCTTTGTACATGAAACTTGGTGAGTTGATGTACCATCCACTTTTTGGTAAAGTGTCAACCATCTAATATGGATTTGCAATTTGTCTTTACCATAAGCCATAATCTCATGGACTAGTTATGGTTTTTCCACAGCCTTTACCACAATCCATAAACTTGTGGGCTAGCCAACTCTTCACTCAAACAGATATGGTGAGTTGAAAACCATACAACTTATTGGCAAGTTGTCAACCATAAAACGGATTTGAGAAATACTTTTCCACAAGCCGTACCCCTGTAGTCAAGTTAGTTCTTAATGCTGGTTAGGCTTGGTGAACTGAACACCATTTGTTGTGTAAGTGCTAAAGCACCTCCACCAAGTGTTGTTCTCCTCATCTCCATTCTAGATCTTCA
This sequence comes from Tanacetum coccineum, assembly GCA_026074375.1. Taxonomy (NCBI): domain Eukaryota; kingdom Viridiplantae; phylum Streptophyta; class Magnoliopsida; order Asterales; family Asteraceae; genus Tanacetum; species Tanacetum coccineum. The sequence continues at coordinate 10,077 of BQNB010188238.1, forward strand.
ACTTATCAATTTCCATAGATATGCTGATAATTCTTTCAAACACTTAAGCTTTAATCCCAGCTTTCTTCTCAATCGATTTTACCAGCTTTTTCTTAACTTCAGTATTTTGAGCAAACAACTTCTTCTTAAGCATCATTCTGCACACTTCTTCTGACAAGGGATATGACCTTTCAGCCAACATATAAATGGCTGTTGTGTTATGTAAGTTCAAACAGTGAACATTACATGAATCATAATATCTCCAGTTCACTATAGGAATGTGCATAGGTAAACTCCACACAGTATCTTCACTTTGTGGTGGATCAAACATAATCCTAAGATTTTCAGCAAATGCTCTCTCCAAATCTTCTTCAGGACCATAAGCAGTAGTCTTTTGCAACACAATTTTATACAAATCAACTAAATCATCTCTTGAGATATTATGCAGCATTGCTCCAAAATTCACAAACACTGAATCCCTTTGATTTGCTCTGATGAGGTGACAATAACCTTTACCTCCATGTCTAAGAATCTTCCATTTCACAATCTTTGAGGATGTAATATCAACTTCTCCAGATTCAGGTTCTGTAGAAGTATGCAAACCAATCCCTTTTCTAGCCTTTAACTTTCTCCTACTCATTTTTAGAACTGGTTGCTTGACCTCAATCTCTTCTTCTTTCACAAACTTGGCAGATTCAGGTATAGGAATATCTTCAACATCCAATACCTTTTGCTTCTTTTTCTCAGCACCTTGAAGAGTTTCACCAGACCTTTTCAAACTTTCTTTCTCCTTTTCAGAATCCATAGGAATAAAATTTTCTATGCTTCTGATAGTTCTCTCAAATTGTACCTTGAGTTCCTCAAAAGACAACTTCTTAAGTTGAGGAATTGTCCAACCATGACTTTGACTTCTGACATAGTTCATCATGTAGTTTCTCTGTTCAGCTTGGGTCATTGGCTTATTCTTCTTTGCTTTCAGCTTTTGTTTTCTAATCTCCCTTCTTCTTTTCTCAACTAACTCAACTAGTTTCTTGGCATAATCCTCAGCATCAATATCAATACCAAAAACACTTTTTCTCAACTATGTGCTCGCTTCCATCCTTGCTCTGATTAAATCCCAATCTTCTTCTGTATAATATTGAGCATGTTGTTGAACTTTAGCAGCTCTTTTTCTTTGTTGTTCAGACATCTCAAACTCATCATTCAATCTTTTAGCAGCCAATGCATCTAATCTTTGAAGTTCAGCTTTTCTTTCAATTTCAGTTGCCTCTTGAGCTTGGATTCTTGCAATCTCTGCTAAGCTGGCTTCCTCTTCTCTAATCTGTTTCTTTGATCTTTTAGGCTGAGGTTGTTCTTCAAGTACTTCCTTTCCTTTTCTTTGGCTGACTCTGACTTCACCAGAACTAATATTTGTGAAACCAGACTTAATCTCCTCACTAGCAGACTTAAACTTTTCAAAAACAGACTTTCTATCACCAGAACTAACTCCAACATTTTCACTATAACAGCAGTTGTGGTCTGTTTATTCTCCTTCAGTTCTTTCTCTAAATTATCAATCCTAGTAACTAATTGAGGCACTAGGTGCAGCAAATCAGCTACATTGATTCTTGTAGCCTCAGCATAAGTGGAAGTAGGGCCTTGAAGTGGTAGGGACTTAGGAGGTGATGTTGGTTGTGGCTAAGGAGAAGCTGGTTGTTGTACAGGTGAAGGTTGTGGTTGGTCATAGGTGTGCTCCATAGGTTCAAGTGATATGGATTTAAATTCAGGTGAAGATGTCTCAACTTGGGTAGGAGGAGTGTGAACAAAATCAGATGATAAGCCATGAAGTTCAGTCTCAGTATCTAATTCTTGATCAGGGTAGGGTTTAGTTGTAGGTTGAGAGGTAGAGGGTACCGATGCATTTGGTGGGGATT
>BQNB010188239.1:0-11968 GCA_026074375.1 Tanacetum coccineum
TTGCTATACTTTGTTTTATTAATCGAGTACTTCTAGTCGATCAATGAGACTAAACGCATAAGCTTCTCATTTTAACTTGATTCCTAGCATAAGGTCATATAATATAGTCATACAGCCCAAAAGAATGAGCTAATAAGCTATGTCAAATAAGGCCCATTATTACGTCTATGTTCACCCTGTTATTTTTCGTTTATTAACTTTCAGTTCAGGAGTCACAAAAAATCAGAAGATTTTGTAAACAAAGATATATCTTATTAATAGTGTGATCAATTGAGATTACAACGAGCACGGTACCATTTTGGTACCGTATCAGCACCGTTTTCGGGGTATCGTATTTTTTCCCGACCAAAATATGTAGTCATGATCTCGGAACCGAGAGATATACCGGTACCGGTACCGGGTTCAGGAAACCGGTACTATACCGAAACAAGTACCGTTTAAAGTAAAAGATAATCTTCAAATTTGAACTTTTTGGTCATTTGAATTTTTAGTGATAAAACGCGGATAATAAATTTAAAATAAAGGATTCATGAAGTCCTTTAATAGCAACAAAAACAAGAAGAAAACTATTCATTCTTGTAGTGTCTTTATACTTGTAGGGCAGCAGCCCTTTGTGTAAAGATTTTTAGACGTTCTTGCAAACAAGTTTTTGTTTGTTTTTTATGACTAATAACTCTTGCTATAGTCATGGGGTGTTCATACCCTCTTTTTTCAATGCTAGATTTATATCTATCATTAAGTCTAAGAATAGATTGATCAATGTCAGAGATGTAATTTTTTATTTCAACAATTTCTTGTTGTAGATCTTTGTAAAGATTTTTTAGATGAACTTGATTAGTCATTTGAATTTTGTAAAAAGGTTTTAAAGTTTGATCTTCTTTTTGTAAGAAAAGGATGTTATGTAAATATTCGAGAATTTTTTAACCCTATATGAATTTTTAAATCATTGTACCTCATAATGGCGTTTGATAGAATAAAAGCCAGCATGCCTTTAGATGCTTTTGTCTTTTCCCTGCGGCCATCTGCCTTCGTGGTACTTGTCGACGATTAATTGCATCAGACTCTGTCACGATTATTATAAGAACTGCTATTGTTGAGGAACATTGATCTTATTCATGATAGAGCTCCTCAAATGAGGATACTCGGAATAATTTACATAATACCCTTTTCAGGGTTTCTACTCACAATACATTTGAAAGAAAATAATTTGCAATGATAGTTGTCTTAAGGATTGTTGGTCCAAGACGGAATGCCTTCAACTCTATGAGGAGGTGATCCTTTATAGGAGAGCCGTGAGGCTCTAACTTAACCATGATTAGTTTTTTTTCATGATTAAGTGTCTGCCATTATTAAAGAAAAGAATCTATTTAATAAAGTAAAGTAGCATTATTGGAACTACTTTGTCAAAGTTTTCTTTGTAGGTCCCTTTTATGATGACTCTTCATCCGTAGTGGGTTCTTTTGGAGTAGTGGAGGGTCCTACATCCTTTTCTTTATTCTTATCTTGACAAAAGATACAAGAGTGTTCTTCGAACAGCTGTTTTGCATGTTTGCAAAAAGCTTCTGTAGTTGTACTAGCCGCATCAATGGTATTGGTGAGGAAAGGTATCCCATCTTGTGTGAGTAATTGGATATCTTTCTCTTCGGCTTCGTTTTTGTAACTAATAACTATGCAATGAGAATCAGCATAATTAACCTTCCTGTTTTCTTCAGTGATGGCCTGAAGAATTATTTCCGAGATTCTCTTAAGACTTTGAACCCTTTGATTCTTGATGACTTCGAGAAACAGATTTTGTAACTTGTCTTCCATGGCTTTAGAGAAGTGTAATTCCTTATTTTTCCTGGCGAGACCTATTTCCATACAGTGATATGGAGAATAGTTTTCTTCATGATTCCAATCTGGGATAGAACTTGTTACCTTGATGTAAATCTTTTTATCTTGAGCTTTTAAAACATTCTTTCTGAATTTTTTAATTGTCTCAAATACAGAGCTTTGAAACTCTTTTATTTCTAGTAAATTATTACTAGGATATATGTTGTTAATCAATCCAGCACGGAATGCCTGATAGATTAATTGAGGATCAGATCCTTCAAAATGCCTGATAGATTAATTGAGGATCAGATCCTTCAACGAAGTTGTACAAGCTTTTTGTTGGCTTGTCTGTTGTATAGAACCTTTCATTAATGAAATCTTGTTGACAGGCGGCGCGTGCCTTATTCCATAATTGAACAAATTCTTGAAAATGTACAATCGGTTCGAGCCCAATTGGTTTTTCTTTAGAGATTCTTTGATCTCTGGCTTCTTCTCTTCTTTTGGCTAATAAAGGATTGACCTTTGGCTTTAGGAGAGGAGTAGTCTTCTTGGCTTCACCGTAAAGTCTTAATTCCATTTGAGCTTGCTCAAGGATTCTGAACTTCTTGTTGGTGGATTTATCTTCTTGACATATTTTTTGGGTTTCTCCCCAAGTTGTATAGATACCAGCACGTGGTCCTTTGAACACCACATAATATCTTTCTTCTTCTTGTTTAGCTGCTTTTAGGTAATCGGGTTTGAATACCGGTTCCTGCATAAGAGGGTTAGTAGCTAAATTTGTTATTTTACTTTTGCCGAAAGTAGACGGACTGGGATAAACCAGTTTACTGTTTAAGCTCAATGAAGAACTAAGACCAGTATTATCTTTATTTATGCTTTTTAGCAAAGCATCAGCTCTTAACGGATTTGTTAAGTCTTTACCAGTTGCCGTTTGCACTGGACTAGTTGTAGTTTTTAGAGTTTCCTCTTCCGGCACTTCAATAGCCGTTGTTGGATTGTTAAACAATCGAAGTCTTTCTTGTACTGATCGTAATTGGATCAATAGCATTTTTTCTTCTAAAATCAAATCTTGTTTGACTTTTTCCATTGCTATTGGGTTTTATAACAAGGTATTTGTGTTACTCTCTCACTCTTGAAATGTGATGGTGTTTGATTTGTGTGAGAAAAACGTTGGGTGCAACGTTCTTTTTATAGAGCTCGTGAGGAGCATTGATGTCATGGATGACGTCAATTGTCTTTGAAATACTTTGTTTAGCTGGGACGATTGGTATAAAAACCCGTCTCTTATTTCTTTGTAATTTCTAGCTCCTTGCTAGTTTTTTTTTTAATAAAAGTCGCCGTTCAAAAAAAAAAAATTGTCTTTGAAATCTCGTGTGAGGCAATCTGCTAACACGTTTTTATTTCCTGGCAAATGTTCAGTTTTGAAAGAATAGTGACTGAACCAAGCCTGCCATCTAACTAGGCGACCTTGTTTACTATCCCCTGCAGTGTTAGTCCGTAGGAAATAAGTAAAGTTTTTGTTATGTGTCCGCACCAGAAAAGTTACTGGGGTAAGATAAGCACTGAATTTTGAAATGACGTTTTTAACCGCCAATAATTCTTTTTCATTGCTATGGTAATTCTTTTCTGCTGCTTTGAAGCTTCCAGAAGTGTACCTGCAAATTTTTTCATTGTTGTTCGGGGTTTTTGCTTTTAAAATTCCTCCCCATATTTCTTTTGAAGCATCAGTTTCAATAATAAGAAAATCTTCGTTTGAAGGAAGATATAGTTTAGGAAAAACTGTCAAATTTTTCTTAATCTTTTTAATATAGTCGGTATCGGACTGAGTCCAGTTCCAAACAATATCCTTTTTGAGTTTTCCTTGTAAAGGTTGTCTCATTTTTGCAAGTTTTTCAATATATGTTTCTGCATAAGTTAAAACTCCTAGAAACCTTTGTAATTGTTTTTTGTCTTCTAAAACATTTCGAAAATTGTGTAGATGTTCTAGAATATGTTTTTGTAGACTATGAGTTCCTTGATCTATTTCTAGACCTAAAAAGTTAATCTTAGTTTTAAAAAGATTGGCTTTCTTTTTTGAAAGGATTATACCATGTTTTGAGATAGTTTTTAGGACTTCTAAAACGTGAATATAATGTTTTTCTTTGCTTTCACTGAAAACAATTATGTCATCCACATAAACTGTATAAAATTTTTCTAATCCACGAAGTGCATTTTGCATGTGTCTTTGAAAGATACTTGGGGCTTGTTTAAGGCCAAAAGGAACTACCTTCCATTGAAAATGTCCATTGGGACAAGTAAATGCAGTAAGCAATTGTGATTGTTCATCTAGCAAAACTTGCCAGAATCCAGATTTGCAATCAAAACTGGAGAATATACTTTTTCCTCTTAGGAGGGTTAAAAGTTCTTGCATATTAGGGAGATTGTGAGAATCTCCAATAGTGGCTTCGTTAATCTTTTTATAATTAACAACCATTCTTTTCTTTCCTCTTCTTTTCTCAGCTTCGTTTTCAACTAAAAAGGCTGGTGACATATGAGGAGATTTTGATTGAACGATTAACTTCATGTTGAGAAGTTCGTTGATTTGTTTTGTGAATTCAATCCTATCTTGTGGAGAATAACACATAGGTTTGACTCTAACGACCGTGTTAGGATCAATAAGTTTAATAGTAGCCTTCATCCATCCTTTAGTTTTTTGAGGATCAATAGGATTTTCAGAGCATACTTTATCAAGAATTTCTTCGATGATTTTGTATTTGCTTATTTGTAAAAAAATGTTACATCCTTTTATATTTTCCTGAGAAATGTTTGTTCCCGGAATTTGTTTGATCTTTGAATCTTTTTTCATGGATTCAAGGAAATTTGGCTGTCCTTGACTAAAGGCTTTGGTGACCTTTTTAATTATTATCAGTTCATCATTGAGATGAAAAGCAATTCTATCAATCCATTGAACAAAAGGTCCAAATAGTTGACAAAAGTTATTACCTAAAATTAGGTCAATACCAGAATCTTGTTGGTAGATTGTTGGTATATTAAATTCGTATCCAGAGAGTTTTAGGGAAATGTTCCTACAAACCTGATTAATTTTTATAGTGTCACCATTGGCAATGGTAGCAATAATTTCTCTTGGTGAGTTTTCCCATAAGTCATGTGGAAAAACGTATTTGCTGGCTAAGCAAAGAGATGCTCCAGTATCAATATAGCAGTGTAGCTTATATTCTTTGAAGCCTTTGAATTTAAGGTTTCCTTGAATATATATTGAGTTAATAAAACGCGGAATAAATAAAGGAATCATGAAGTCCTTTATCAGCAACAAAAACAAGAAGAAAAGAATTCATTCTTGTAGTGTTTTTATACTTGTAGGGCAGCAGCCCTTTGTCTAAGAATTTTTAGACGTTCTTGCAAATAAATTTTTGTTTGTTTTTGATGGCTAATAACTCTCGTTATAGGGGAATAAATAAAGGAATCATGAAGTCCTTTATCAGCAACAAAAACAAGAAGAAAAGAATTCATTCTTGTAGTGTTTTTATACTTGTAGGGCAGCAGCCCTTTGTCTAAGAATTTTTAGACGTTCTTGCAAATAAATTTTTGTTTGTTTAAAAAGAAAATAATAGGAAGAAAGAAATTAAAAGCCCCACGATACCATGCAATGCAAATTCATCTGAAGAAAATATATTTTAGACTAAAGTAGCATACATGAAAGTTTGGTAGTGTTTTTTATACTTCTTGTTATATCTTTTTAATAGAAACTCTTTTCTTTTCGTTTCTATTCTGCCAATGTCTAGGGTTTTCCATATTGACATATTTTCGCAGCAATTCTTGCTAATTGATTTAACTTTTTCCTTTATTCAGTATCGCAGATTTTTGTAATTTCTTCTTTTGCTAATCTTGTTGCAAAAGCAAGACTATTTCTTGAGATGACGTTTCCTTCGTTTTTCCATCTCTGAATAGTTTGTTCACTTATGATTGGTATTTTCATAAGATAGGCTTCAATCCATTGAAGATGTTCACTTAATGGAATTTTATATATATTTTTCTCATAAACACATGTGTATTCATCAAGATTACAAATATTTATGAGCTGAACTCTAGTTAGGTTTTCTCACTAGCTTTTCTTGTTTCTTTGATTATTTCCAAATCCTTGTTTCCATGGTAGTCCGATTCCTACAAACATAGTATATAGGAAATATCTATCACGGAGTCGAAGAAATCTAGTCCATTGAAGAACTTCATTCCATGTGCTTGTTTGTAGCAAGACTTTGGATATTGCCTTCTGTTTTTATATTATGCTCGATTAGAGTAAACTGATTTGGCAGTTTGAAAATCGTTCTATGATTGGTCTTGTAATATCAATGATATTTCCAGTGGACCATTTCTCAAGATTCTTTTTCTTTCCGTTAATCAGAAATATCAATCTAGATTGAGGATGTTTATAGCTCCTGAAGAAGGATTGTTTTTTATTTGGAATTGAAAGAGAAGGATCCTTTATGCATAGCTTCTGGAATTCATAGATTCTAGATTATATTGGAGGATTCTCCTTTCTATAATTCGATTTTACTTTGTTTATTTTTTTCAGTTTCAAATGGTAAGTTCTTCAACTGAGTCGGACTCAGGTATTTGGGTTCTTCCAATGTTTTGATCTGATATAGTATTGAAAAATTGGTTTATGAAGGGTATTTTTCAAATTCTATAGGGTTTTCTTTGAACGTTGTTCGCATTCATTTTCCTCGTATGACAAGATTTTATTAGCTTTGATCACAAATCATCTATTTATTGAAAAAAAAAAAGTCTTCAGATGAGAAGAAATACTCATTCTTTTTGTTAAAGGAAAACATTCTTGATTTTCGTTTGGTTTTGCTAAACGGGTTCTTTTTAGCGTGTTGTAAGTTTTTTAAGCTTTCCATTTTATGTTTCTGAAGATCCTAAAAAAAAATTGGGTGGTGAAAACCTGTTTAACTTTGTAGCTGGTGTAGCTTTAGGTTCTTTAGGCATATGATTTTTTAATTGACATTAAAATTTCTTTGTCATATATAATTAATTAAATTACACTTATGTTCAGTGATTACTTTAGCAGAGGCTTGTTCAATGCCGCTTTTATTGATAATTTTTTCAAGTAGATCAATAATTTTTGACTGACTTAGTTTTATTTCAAGAAGGTCAGTACTCACGGTTTGAATGCTAGCCATTTATTCACCAATAACTCGGTTGAGATATGTTCTTGGATTTTCTTTGAAAAGCAGTAGTTAGATATGAATTTCACTTTCTGTAACAGGAGGTTATATATTTGAAGTTCTCAAATGTTTTAAGATGCTTCGAGTCTGTCGACTTAGCATTTAAATCTTTGAGTTAACTAATGTATTATACTACAAAGTCATTTCCTATTGTCCTTTTGGAGTTGATACCAAAATTTTTGAAACTAGAAACCTAGGTTTTGAGGATTATTCACTTGATCTTTACTAAGCCCCAAAGTAACTAGAAATTTGGAGGATACCCTAGCCAATTTCTCCACAATCTGATTAATTTTGTTAGTTGAGTTATAACAGTTATCAACGCTTAGATTAGCAGTGCTAAAAGCGTATATTCTAGAAGTTTGATCAATTCCTTAACTAGTTTTTTAAAGTTAAGGATTTTTTCCTTTTCTAGTATATGTGCGGGAAAGGCAACAGTTTAAGATTTTAAACAACTCAAACCGTGAAGGATTTTTGTGTAAATCTCTTTTAGAGAATCTATATTCTGAGACATTACTCACAAGCGTCTACTTATATTGAAAGAAGATGCATCACCAATATTAGGTGTTTTCTCCAAGTGTGGATTTTAATTTCTTTTAACCTGAGTTGGTGTTTTGACCAATTAGTTTTTTATTTTTAGCATGTCAATTGCCCATTGGTTTCATCATAGTTTTATAGTTGCAAATTGCTACCGTTCAACACTACCTATGTTCATTAAAAAGGTCATCGAGTTCGATGTACTCTTTTCATTTGTAGTCAATCGCGGTGATGACTGATTGTCAAAGCAAATGAGACTAAATAGGAGATGCTAACAACCATGTTTGCCTGGTTTCATAAGAACTGATCTTTCAACTCATGTGACGAAGCAATGGTTTGATCCAAAGCTTTAGTATCTAAACTTATTCATACTGTGGATTAACAGTGAACATAATCTAGAGTAAGCAAGATTTCCTCTGCAATTCCAAGGAAGCAAATCCTTTCTGACTCTATTCTTATATCAAGGAGAGACCATTTTAAATAGGAGTGTCTAATACCACTTCTACATTCTGATTTAATTAAAAAATTTTACTGCTCCTAAATGGACGCCAACAATATATTTTTGACTTTAGAATTTATTTTTTGATATCTCTTGGTTTATTTACATCTTTAGTAAGTAAGATGGGTAATAAACAGATCCGGAAGTTTCGAAATGTCAACAATGCATTTCTTTTGATTAAACAAAAAATAAAATTTCATTTTTTCGTTTTAACAAAGGATTTAAAATTCCCAATGATCTAGGGATGTTGAAAGCTTGTTCTTTGTTAAACAAGTTTGGTTTTTTGAAATTTTTATTCAAAAGTCATGTTTCATCATAAGACAAACTCTAATCCATGTCGAGATACCGAAAGAGGAAATTCGATGGATTTCATCAACTTCCTTGAGAAGAATGATCCGGACATTAGACAAAGAGCTCTTGGTTTTCATAGGCTCCTGATACCAATAAAAAAGGAAATAAATGCCAATAAAAGCGGAAATAAATGCCAATAAAAGCGGAAATAAATTTTGGTTTATTAAAGGAGTTATGCCTTTATGTCCTTTATCAGCAACAAAAACAAGAAGAAAAGAATTCATTCCTGTAGTCATTCTGTAGTGTCTTTATACTGTAGGGCCAGCAGCCCTTTGCCTTAAAAACCTTTTAGACGTTCTTGTAAACAGAATTTTTGTTTGTTTTGATGGCTAGCAACTCTTGCTATTGTCCATCGGTGTCATCATATCATCATCATAATCAACATTGTTCTAAATACCTTTATTCGTGTTAGCATGGTCGTTCAAAGTTTCACACTCTTGAAGTCGCAATATATATTTCGCAACAACCAATAGACCTTTCTTCGTATTTTCGAGAGCCTCATACTTTATATAATATAAAAGTTTATATGCCCTATAAAAAAACACCACCACCGACGATAAATACGACACCTTAACCTCACCACCACCACCGTAATTTCACCACCTCCTATACTACACCGCCCACACACACCACCACCATTGGCCCAATGGGCAGAGGTTAGCAAAACCCCTTTTTCCTAAAGCTTTCATAAGTAAAGTAATAGAAAACATATCGAAATTATATTTATACTACTATTTACTCTGGTAAAGTTCTCTCACAAAAATAAAGTAAACTGGGTCCCTCGGTAGGCTTCACTGTTGTGTTTGTGAGAAAACTTTACCGTTAAAGTTTAGATGAACTTTAGAGAATCTCTATCTTATAAATATCTATACATAGTGTACAACTTTTTAATGCACTAGTCTTGGTATCTACTATCTATCAATTTTCAGAGCACCCGAATCGGTCCTTCAAGACCTGGAAAGAATTCGGGCTAAATTTTTTTGGGGTGGTAATAAAGATAAAAACAAAATGGCTTGGGTCAAATGGCCAATTATTCTTAATTCTTTCGATAAAGGAGGGTTAAACATTGGCAGTCTTAAAGCTTTCAACCTTGCTCTTCTTCAAAAATGGCGTTGGAGGTTGCTTTCTTCCCCAAACGCCCTTTGGGTTCAGGTCATCAAAGCTTATCATGGTCAAGAAGGAGGTTTCGATACAAATGGTTGTAGCTTCAAGGGCATTTGGGCTAACATTGTTGGAACCTCCAATTTTCTCCACTCGAAAGGTATTATCTTATCTAACACTTTTCGTTTTAAAGCAGGTTGTGGCACTCGTATTCGATTTTGGAAAGATATTTGGGTAGGCGAGACTCCTCTTTTTACAAGGTACAATCGGCTCTATCATCTTGATCAAGACAAAGATTGTCTTATCATTGACCGTATTAATAATGGGCAATGGTCTTGGAATTGGTCTCGGACCAATCTTGGTGTTAGAAATCTTGCCTATTTATGTGACATGTTAAATGAGATCGGTCAACTAAATATTGATGTCAATGAAGATACTTGTACTTGGAGTCTTGGTCCTAATGGTACTTTTACCGTTAAGGATGCTCGTTATAGGATTGACCAAAATATCCTTCCCACTCTTGCTCATGCTACTACTTGGGATAAATCTATCCCCCGGAAGGTCAATGTGTTTATGTGGAGGCTTTCCTTGGACCGACTCCCTCATAGATTGAATCTCTCTTCGCGTGGTATGGATATTCCGGCCATCTCTTGTCCTTCTTGCAATGCCAATGTTGAATCTGCTAATCATGTTTTCTTCGAATGCGACATTGCTACCGATATGTGGAAGCTCGTTTTTAGATGGTGTGATATTCCTCTTTTTCAAGCTTCTTCTTGGGATTCTTTCAATGATTGGATCATCTCTTGGCATGCTTCTAAAGAGAAAAAACACAGGTTCTATGTTATTACTACTTCGGTTCTTTGGTGGCTTTGGAGATACCGAAATAGCGTCACGTTTAACTCTCAACCGTTGAGGAAAAGTGATCTATTCGATAATGTTCGTTTCTCTTCATTTTCGTGGCTTCACAATAGGGACCATATGAAGTTATCTTGGAATGACTGGCTTATGTATCCCCTTTCGATCACGCGTAATGGCAATGGTTAGAGCTGCTTTTGGTTTTTTCCCGAAGCTGACGTTCAAGTTCGCTGGGTTGGCGTACCTGTACGCCAAGGTTTTTTCGTTTGGCATCTTCGTAGGTTTTGAGGATGGTTCTTTTTTTCATCCTTCTCTCGGGACTTGTTTGGGGTTTCATCAAAATCCATCCCGAAGTGAAAATCGGTGGCTCGGCCTCCGGGATGGGGGGTTTGTTCTTTGCAGAACGGTGAAAAACCGATCCGTCGGCACATCGTGTCAAAGTTTTTATCATCCCTTTTGATTTCCCTACAGCATTAAATAGTCCTCGTAGTTTATACCATTTTTTAATGTTATGTAATCTTTTTGTTGACTCTATTGTACATTAAGGTTCTAGCGTCTGTGCAAGGACTCTTTTTTTATATAAAAGTTCCGATCTTCTTGCCGGGAGTAAAAAAACACCACCCACATAACCCCATAGCAAAAAGGCTGTGAACAAACCACTAAGGCTGTGTGACACGCCACACCACTACTAACTATATAGATCCAATAACAAGAACCCCAATTTGGAAAAAACCATAATGTTTTAATTGTTATTAAATGAAAACAAGGACTTACTTCTGGTCTCTGCATGTTTTTTCACTCAACCCGATGATTTTGTGCTCAAGATTAGAGGGAAAGGTCTTGATTCTAAGGCTCTTCAACTAGGGGTGTAAACGATCCGAGCTTTTAACGAGCTATTCGAACTCGAGCTCGAGCTTAATACTCACGAGCTCGAGTCGATCTCGAACAAATATTAGTGCTCGATTAGTTTGACGAGCCGAGCTTTGAAAACTAATATTTGGCTCGGCTCGTTCGAAAACTCGTTTAAATATCACGAGTCGAACGAGCCGAACGAGCTAGTCGAGCTTAACGAGCTACTCGAGCTTAACAAGCCAACACTTAATATATAAGTTTTTAAGCTTATTTTATTTTAAAGTTATATATATATATATATATTTTTCTGGTATTATCAAGATTAGAGTTGTATCTTAATATTTTATTTCTAAGCTACATGTTTACTTGAAGGTAAATCTCCTCTTTTTTCTTATACATTGTTTTATAGGCTCTTTATTTTTCTTTCTTTCTTCTCTCTTTCTATGTGGGATGTGTTTTCTTTTACTTTTTTTTGAACATGGGTTTTTCTTTTTTACTTCCATTTTCTATATCTAATAAGTACACTATTATTTTTTGGTTATTACTGTTGGGTATTTTCTTAGTCCATGAGGATTAAGAGCCCAACACATTAGGGCCCATCTTGGGTCCATTTAGTCCTTATTTAGGGCATCCTTATGCTCATTATAAAGTGTGAAAAACAAGAGAGAAGAGAGTAAGAAAAGAAAAAAAAAAGAAGATTTTCGAAGTTCTTATCACCCAAAACCCAGCAGCAGTG
>BQNB010188240.1:0-11967 GCA_026074375.1 Tanacetum coccineum
CCCAATAAGCATATTAGAACAAAAATAAGCTAAGAAATTAAGCTAACCAGACAGATTCACTAAAAAGCTATAAAACTTAAAGATTTTTAAACTAAAAGGCAAATAAGCTCAAATAAGCTCTAAACAAAAGGAAATAAGCTAAAATGGATTTAAACTAACCTAATAAGCAATACTAAGCCTAACTTAAGCAGAAACTATAAGCAAATAAGCCTAAATAAGTAAAAGAGCTTTTTGGTCAAACTGTTAAGCAAACAGCCAAAAGGGGACTTTTCTAACTTATTTTTAAGCTAGAAAACAGATCCTTATGGCTAAACAGCTTATTCCCCTAAAAAGCTTTAACAATAAGCTACAAATATCATCAATCAGAAAGCAGTTTGAAACACAAATAAGCCTTGAAAAAGCTTGATGAAAAAGCAGTTTGTTCAGATCACAACACTTAGAAAATTTTTACAATCTTTACAAAATACCACTTTTGAGCTTAAAAATAAGCACTTAAACAGAACGTTATGAATATGAGACCAACAAACAGATCAAATTTAAACCTCAAAGAACTTATATCATCAATCAAAAACCATTTTGAAATTCAGAATAAGCCACAGTTAGCAATTGAAAAAGCAATTTCTCAAATTTTCAACACTTAGCAAATTTTTTTGACAAATGTAACAAAACCAAAAATGACAAATGCAGGCCTATTGACTTTGATTCTAAGGTGTTTTAACACTTGCATAAACACAAAAACATCATAAAAGCTCAAGATTCAAAGATTTAATCACATAAGCTAAACTAAACTGTTTTGAAACCACAGATTTAAGATAAGCATACACAATTCCTTAAAAACTAATTCTAAACTAAAACAAACACCCTAAGCGGATTTAAAAACCTCAAAAGTTATTACCAAAATCCTCAAATGGGTCAAAATGGTACAAACAGTACTAACCATGGGTTAGTACTGCTTGTGCCAAACACCCCTTTAAAAACTTATAAACCATCCTTTTCTACTTGAAAACTTAATTTTTTTATGAACAAACCCTTAAGACCAGATATCTAACAAGCATAATAAACAATATTAAGCATATTACAATAACAAATAAGCACTCAAATAAGCTAAAACAGATTATGCAACTTAATAAGCTTAAAGTGACAGATTATAAGAAAACTTAAACAAATAAATCTTTAAAACTATAGAAACAAGCAATAATAAGCATTAAACATCCATTAAGCAAACATAAATAAGCAATATAAGCAGAAATAACAATGCTAAAGTAAAATACAAAATTTTTCGAAAATAAGGAGACTTAGAAAATCCTTGCTTAAATACCGGGCATACATGCTTTATCAATAAGCTAATTCTATAAGCCTAGCTTTTCAAAAGAACAAGCTAAATTTGTCAAAGCCCATTCCAAATCCGGCTTATCATCCTAATAAGCTGTGGTGTTTTTTTGAGTGTGAGTTTCTTTTTTTGGTTTTTTTGTAAAAATTTTCTTAAGTATAACTTATATTTAAATGAAACAAATTTAGACAATATGCTTAAATAAGATCTTATAAAAGGCTGATGCAAGATCTTGATACTTTTGTAACACAAATAGTACAACAGTTTTTTAAACAAGAACTTAAATATGATTACTCATAAAAAGAAACATTACAATATTTAAAAGATTACAATAAAAATTAACTAGGTGAAAAACTTAAACTAAAAACTAACTGCCCAAAGGGCTTACAATTGAGCTCTATTTATACTAAGCCAAAGAAGATTCTAGGACTTGTGCTTTCTTTGTGAGAGCTCTTGCAGGTGTGTTTGTTGTGTGAGAGTCTTCAAAGAGCAATCTTGGCCATTGAAATTGAGTAGTGTCCAAGTCATATCATCTTAGCCCTTGATCTTTTGTCTTGTTCCTTAGACGAATGAGCTTGCAAGGGATTGCCAAGGTGGCAATAAGCCCATGTGAGGAGGGATAAGGTTGGTCGACAAGGGGGAGAAGAAAGGGGAACAGTGTCTTGGTGTAATTTGGCGGGTAGTGAAGAAGATGAACAGTGGTTTGATTTGCAGGGGAGAAGTTTGGTGGTTGGGCAAAACAAGCCCCTCAAGATGTATATTAGCATTGCATCCGTCGTCCTTGAAGTGTGCAACCTTGGCCCTTGAAGTTTTATAAATGTTTGCACCGTTAGTCCATTTAAGGACTAACGGTGTTAATGGATAAAAGAGTTGGGGTTAACGGGAGTTATAAGGGGTATTGGGATTGGGCTTGTTTTGTTGGGCCGGGTGTGGTATAAAAGGTGTTGGGCCTTTTTGGTTTTATAATGTTTAAGGTTTATAAAGTATAAGTGGGTTGATCCGGGCCCACTAGGTGGGTACGGGTGGGCCCACTTTTGACAATTTAGGTTTTCGGGTTCGGTTTTCGATGCTTTTTCCAATGCCACTTCCCGGGGTTGACTTTGACTTTGACTTTTTGACTTCTCACGGTCTTTCCGTTCTCGTGCTCGGTTTTGTCGTTTTGGCTTTGATTTTTGTCCTTTTCTTGGATATCCGTTACCTGCACAATACAAATGCAAAACATACAAATACAATGTATTTTTGATACGTTTTTGGTCATTTAAGTCCGTTTTTAGTGGTCAAAGGTATGTGTAATTAAACATGTACCAAAATCCCCCATACTAAGATATTGCCGTGTCCTCACGCAATGCTATAAGTTAGCACTTAAGAAAACTAAGAATCTCAATCCCCCTCGACTAATTACCTCAAAAAGTAGCTAAGTATTCATCGAGGGGAATTAAAGAATCAAGAGTTTAGAAAAAGCCTCATTTTTACCATTTTTAAATGTATACACTTATTCCTGCATATTTTTGTATTTTTCATTTTTCCCTTTTTTTTAAGCTACTAACTTATTTGACTTTCGTTATTTTTATAACCATTAGGGATCATAGAACAAGATGCATTTCGATCCGAAAATGCCCCAAAAAGGATAAATTCATCGTTCCCGAGTTTTTACTTGTCCTAAGCCAAGCTTAAAACGAAATCACCGTTAAATATCAGCCAAGATGCTAACACTACTCATATTTGCAACTTGTGAACTTTTCACTCCCGACAATTTATTATATATTAGGTGAATGTGCCATTTTGAATTTTGCACCATTGGATCAACGTTTTTACAAAATTCAATGCTTCACGTTCCACCCCGAGAATAATGAGTTTGAAAGGCGAGATCATCTATGTAGCGCCTTTCGCGTCGGCACATCCCAACCTTGCGGCTAAGCAACCAGGCTATTGACTCCCCGGCATAGACTAGTATCGGGACTGCACGGACCTTAGGTTTAAAAAAACTCTAGGTTTCCCGATATACATAAGCTTATATAAAAACTTAAAGAATAGTTAAAGTTCAAAAGCATATTTAAATTTAACTAAAAAAGATCTTACATTTATTAATTCACACTTAATATTACACATAACATTGATGCAATTGTAACCCTCGACCTTTTAGAAGGCTGCAACATCGGTTGTGAGCCGGCAAGATTCAGCAAACTTTTATCAGTCTCGGATTTTTATTCTTTCTATTGGCTTTCTTTAGAAGGCTGCAACATCGGTTGTGAGCCGGCAAGATGCAGCAAACTTTTATCAGCCCACAGTTTATATTTATTATTCATTTTTTTAAATTTTATTTTACACTTAGAGAAGACTTCTTTTTGGAAAATTTAAGTATAAATTTGAACTAAAACTAAAATTATTGCTATTGACTACATAAAAATTGTTGATTTAAGTTTAATCTTCAAAAATAGCACGTATTATTAGTCCGGTTAGAAGCTTATGGGAGAAAAAGCCACAAATTACACACATGCGCTCTTAAGATTGTCCAATAATCCTGTTTAGCATCCAACTCAAACTTTAACTCTATCATTTTACGTTCTTCGTGAATTTTCCGCGAACGCTTAGCCTAATAGAGTTTAAGAACAAGCTAGAGCTCCACACCTCGATCGAGAGTAAAATTTTATTCATCATTCTACCCAGTAGGAAAGTCAAAATTGTGACAAAACACTTATTTTATTTTTGAAAATTTTTAAATTTTTTCATTTTTTTGGAATTTTGGTGGTAAAAACGGGATTACGTGAAAACAACGACTGCAGGCACAATCAAATCGATAGATCCCCCCATACTAGATTTAAACATTGTCCTTAATGTTTTAAGAAGGGTCTCTACGTAAATCCTAAGCCGTTTATTAAGTATGCTTAAAGATAAACGTTAGTCGATAAGATTAGGATATTGGATTTCCCAAATGAAGCTGAGGATTTGAAGCTCGAGTGATCGAAGGACAAAACCGCGAGCACGAGAGGCTTCAAAAATCTAGGACAATCCTGGACAATCACAAAAACACAAGCAAACGAGAATGGAAAGAGGCACACCTTCTCACAAAAAACACTTATTCATTACTACATAATATTACTAGGATAAGCATGGGTTGCCTCCTACGAAGCGCTTGTTTAGGGTCACTAAGCTTGACCCAATCCCCGAATTCATTTGTCCTTGGGGAAGGTTTGGAGATCCGGGACAACCATTTGTGGTACGTCCCCTCCAAAGTAGTGCTTAATTCTATGACCGTTCACCTTGAAGTTTGGCCCGGAGTTTTGGGATAACTCGACGGTGCCATATGGAAAGACATGGGCAATGGTGAACGGTCCGGACCAACGGGATTTTAACTTGCCCGAGAACATCTTCAATCGAGAGTTAAAGAGGAGGACTTGATCACCGACGTTGAAAACGCGGTTTTTGATCTTGGAGTCATGGATCCTCTTTGTTTTCTCTTTATAGATTAAAGAGTTCTCATAGGCATGATCACGAAGTTCATTTAGTTCATTGATTTGAACTTTACGGTGATCACCGCGGTCGGAAGGTCAAAGTTTGCATGCTTCAAGGCCCAATAGGCTTTGTGCTCGAGCTCGATCGGTAGATGACATTGCATTTCCGTAACACAGCTTGTATGGGTACACCCGATGGGTGTTTTGTAAGCGGTACGGAAGGCCCAAAGTGCATCATCTAGTTTATCCGACCAAGAGGCACGGTTCTCGCCTATGGTCCTTTCAAGAATTCATTTCAAGCCACGATTGGATACCTCAACTTGCCCACTTGTTTGTGGGTGATACGCGGTGGAGAGACGGTGAGTAACTCCGTATTTAAGCATGACCTTTGCAAACTGGTCATTGCAAAAATGGGTTCCGCGATCACTTATGATAGCACGAGGGGCACCGAATCGGGCGAAGAGAGATTTAAGAAATTTGCAAACAACTCGGGCGTCATTGGTGGGGAGCGCTTTCGCTTCAACCCATTTTGACAAGTAGTCGACAGCCACGAGTATATATTTGTTCCCTCGTGAAGACGGGAACGGCCCCATGAAATCGATGCCCCACACGTCAAAGATTTCGCAAACTTAGATGGAATTTTAAGGCATTTCATCACGTTGCGAAATTTTTCCTTGACGTTGACAAGTGTCACATCGGGTGACCAAGTCATGGGCATCTCGGTAAATAGTGGGCCAATAAAATCCTGAGTCAAAAACCTTTTTGGCGGTGTAGTTGGCACCGTAATGTCCCCCGATGGGTCCACTATGGCAAGCTTTGAGGATGTCAATAGCTTCTTGGCCCGCAACACACCGCCGGATCACTTGATCCGCACATATTTTGAACAAATAGGGGTCGTCCCAAAAGTAGTGTTTAACATCCTTGAAAAACTTGTTCTTTTGCTGGGACGACATCCCTTTAATCACAAAATTCCCCGCGTGGTAATTTGCAAAATCGGCAAACCACGGGGTACTTGAGTCACCACGAAAAGTCACCATATTAAGTGTCTCGAGAGGAAACATTTCATTTATCTCCTTTGGGTCGAGCACATTTTCATAAGGATTTTCTAATTAGAAAGATGAACGCAAACCGTGAGATTCTTAGCTCCTTTTGTGTAATTTACTTTGAAATGAAACTCTTTGAAGGAGAGAACCACCGGAGAATCTCACCTTGAACTACTAGCAAAGAGATATTTTAGGGCGGAGTGATCCGTATACACAATGCTTTTGTTCAAGATGAGGTAAGACCGGAATTTTTCGAAGGCATACACCACGGCTAACATTTCTTTCTCCGTCGTGGTGTAATGCGATTCCGCCTCGTTCATTGTTTTACTAGCATAGTGTATAGGCCTAAAGTGTTTTTCATGACGTTGCCCCAAGACTGCACCTATGGCAAAGTCGCTTGCATCGCACATAAGCTCAAAGGGTAAGTCCCAGTCGGGGCAATCAAGATTGGAGCTTCGGTAAGTTTTTTCTTTAACGTTTCAAAGGCATACGATGATAGGCGAACGTTCCATAAGGACACGTGAATGTGGTCTTTTCTTGATCATGAGGGTCGATTGGAATTTAAAAGTAACCCGAGAAACCATCGAGAAAACAATAGTACTCATTTCCCGCTAATCTCTCGAGCATTTGATCCATAAACGGTAGTGGAAAGTGGTCTTTACGGGTGGCTTCATTTAACTTTCGGTAGTCAATGCATACACGCCAACCCGTAACCAATCGAGTAGGAATTAACTCGTTTTCATCATTTTCAACAACGGTAAAGCCACCTTTTTAGGTACGCAATGTACGAGGCTTACCCAAGGACTATCCGAGATCGGGTAAATTAATCCGGCGTCAAGAAGTTTTTTAACCTCACCTTATTGATACATCAATGGATTTTTACGGATCACCCAGTCTTTGGTTTTGGAACCCGACGGTTTGTAGTCTCACTCCATTGAAATCTTGTGAGTACAAAATTCCGGGTTAATACCCTTAATGTCGGAGAGTTTCCAAGCGATGGCTCGCTTGTGTGACTTCAAAACCTTTATGAGAGCAGCTTCAAAACCTTTAGCAATTATGATGGGCAACTTGTCGTCACCCTCCAAAAATGCGTACTCAAGATGAGGAGGTAAGTCCTTGAGTTCGACCTCGGGAGGTTCATTAATTGAAGATTTATCATTTTTAGCTTCACAAACTTTAAGTTCTTTTCGAATATCAGGCAAATAATTTCCTTGAGTGTGGAGGTAAATGATGGAATCATCATTGAGAAATGCTCAGAAGAAAAATCCCCGCTCCAGTCATAATACGGAGTGATCAACTTCTGGTGAAGTTGGATCATCTTCAAGAGCGAGGAAAGCGTCGACTTCCTCGAGAAGAAAATCACTATCCCCGAAGGGAGTGAGGGTCGGAGAAGAGGTAGAAACGATCGGGTCATAATAAGGAGTGGGATTGCCACTCGCGATCATATCGGAGAAACCGAGAACTTCTTGAGAATACTCCTCACAATCCATTTCAATGACGTCGATTCGGTTAACCAAATTATCATCATAATTAGAGGAGTATCTCGAAGTTTGATCAAGATTGAATGTTACGGCTTCTTTTCCAACACGAAGAGTTAATTCTCCTTCGTAAACATCAATCAAAGCACGTCCGGTCTTTAAGAAGGATCTCCCGAGAATTAGAGGAACTCAGGGATCGGCATCAAAGTCTACAACTTACAGAATCTCCAGGACTAGGAACATTCCTACCGTTACGTAGACATCTTCGGCGATACCGATCGGTTGGGTAATCGAACGGTCCGCAAGTTCAAGAGTCATACAAGTAGGAGTGAGCTCCGGAAGAGAAAGTTTTTTCCACACGGATAATGGCATGAGATTAATGCTAGCGCCAAGATCGGCCAAGGCTAAGCACTCATTCATTCCGGGAAAATCACACGGTGTGAAAATTTTGCCAGGGTCTCCAAGTTTTTCGGGTAACTTTTTGAAGAGGACCGCCGAGCAATGCTCATTCAACGGAGTTCTAGCCAATTCAAACAATTTCTCTTTGTTACTGATTAAACTCTTAACTGTCGAAGCAAATTTAGGCATGAGAATTAAAGCATCCGCGAAGCTAATGTCTAAATGCAAATCTTGAAAGATTTGGTAAAAAAATTCCTCAATTTGATTGTTACTTTTTCGACGGATCTGTTTGTCCCTTAAGTCTAAGACGATATGGAATTATGGTTTCGGTTATGGCATCGGAGCACAACGAGAGCTACATCGGCTCAGAATTTGTCACATGGTGTCTAGTTAAACTTGGACAATCGAAGGTTGGACGTCTTTGGTACTTCCGTTATTAGTAGGAGGCACCGTGTCTTCGATTTCACGTTCCACTACTTTAGGAGGAGAAGAAGTAGTAGTAGGAATCATGGGTCCTTGATAAGCAACACCGCTTCGGGTAGTGATTGCTTTCAAGTCACTTTTTGGGTTAGCAATGGTGTTGCTAGGAAGTGAACCTGAGCCCGAAGTAGAGGCGGTATTAGAATTCATGAACTTGGTAAGCAAATCTGTTAAATTGGTCATTTGATTTTGCATGTTTTGGGTTTGGTTTTGCATATTTCTCATAACCGCATAATTAATCTTTTTTGATAGTAGTTTTTTGAAAATCATCCTTCGACACACCTTGTGTTTGCGAAGCTGGAGCTTGGTAAGGTGGAGCTTGGTGAACCGGGGGTTGATTTAATCGAGGTCGAGAAATTTTGGCCTTGGTTGTAATTATCCCCCGGTTTTGGTTGTAACGATTTTGATTATTTCCTGGATTTGTTGAACGGAGGAAAACCGGGAGTCGAATTTAATTACAATCGATGCTCGGTAACCGGTATTTCTTGATTGAAATTAGCCGCGACGGCTTGGGAACCATATACTTGAATATAGTCCACGAAAACGTTGCATCGTGCGGATAATGTCGGTAAGAATGAGGCACCACCGCAAGTGGTACCAAGTTTTCCTCGGACCGCTTTTACGGTAGCAGAAGTTGGTGAATGGTTTTTTCTTAATAAAGAACAAAGCTTTCACCATAACTTTTAAGTTCGGCAACATCTGGGAGAAAATACCGGGGGTAGAAGAGCTCGCACTCACTTTGGCACAACCGGTTTGTTCTGAATTACGAACTGTTGGATTTGCTCTCAATGATTCTTAGTAATCCGAGGCATTATCTAAAACTTTACCACCCGAGGCGGAGATTCAACGAATCTTGTTCATTATTTCAAACATTATAGAAAGTAACGAGTTGATGTAAACTCTGAAAAGTCCATGATGTGGGATCCCGAAAAGATCATTGAATTGTTCCCATTCCTCTAAAAAGTTATCATCAAAACTTGTTGAAATCTCGTGATTTTAATATTTGAAGATTTGTGTTTTAGAAGGAGGAAAGAATTTGTTGATGAATTTCGCAACAAATCATCCCAGTAAGAATCGATCGAGGGGTTTTCTTTTTTCAAGCTCAATCCGGGCGGCCCCCCTCGAGGGAAAATATGAAAACATAAGCTTAACCGACGTACTCGGACGTTCGGGAACTTCAGTCGTAGAAGGATCTTGTTGAGAGAATAACGAATGTGAGCATGAGGTCTACATTTTCATTTCCAAAAATGTTTTGTTTTGAACAAGATAAGCAAAGCATGCTAAGCTCAAAGTTGTCCGCGATGACTCGGGAACAACTATGGAAACCTCAAACCCTCGGTGGGTGCTTCGAGCAATTGAGCCATAGTACGATTATCGGCCATCGTAACTACGGGAGGAGCTTGATTTTCAATTGGTTCCACAAGATTGAATGGTTCAACAAAAGTCGGGTTGACTTGTTGTTGTTGACGGTTAGAATTACAGGATTGAATGGTTCAACAATGTATTCACAATGTATTTTAATAACGGACAATGAGATAAGACACTTAAACCTAATAATCAACTCGCTTCTCGGTAACTCTTTAAAGAGAAAAACGCACAAAGGAGCGGAGGAGTAGGAAAGCGCGAAGCTATTAAAAACCTTTCTCCTTTAGGGTCGTAGTTCCTAGGAACAACCCGCCTTATACCCCTCTTAGAGTTTGTTTAACTTTCAAAGGTGAACCGTACCTCGCGAGAGACACAAAAGGTAAGTTTTTGATCTTTGGTTCGGGAACTTATTAATGATAATACTTCAATGGAAAGTATTATATTGATGGTGAATTTTATTTCTTTTTATGGACAATGTTTTTAAATTTTTGATTTTTTTATATTATATATATACTAATAAAAGAAAAATCTTTTTGTATTTTTTTATATGAAAATAAGCAAAATAACTTCACACGGAAGGATCTTCAAACACAAATTGTCAAACGGCTCAACAATCGTATACAATCCTCCCCGGCAGCGGCGCCAAAAACTGATCGATTCTGATTATACCTTTTAAATATATATAAATAAATATAAAATACTTATAAATATATAAATATAAGGATAAGAATCAAAAATCTCAATTGTAGTAAACCGGAAGTATGATTCCCGGGTCGTTATCCCCAACGAGGAATGCAATTGAAAGTCGAGAGTCGTTTTGATAATCGATGCTTGAATGGAACAAGATTATGATGGGTTTTCTAAAACTATGGGAAATTTAAGGCAATTTAAAACTAAAATCAATTAAAACAACACAATTTAAATTAAAAACGCAAAACGGGAACCCTAAACGGGACCTAAAAACCCTAAATTATCAAAATTAAGTCCTAAAATGATCTTTTTGGTTTTTATAAGTCTTAATTGACTAAAAAGCTAGAACAAAGAAAACTAGACCAAAAACGGAAAAGATTTAAGCTTAAAAACTCTAAAAACATGAACGGGATTCAATCCCATTCTTTTAAAAAAAATCAAATTTTGCAATTTTAATCCTACAAAAGCAAATCTAATTTTCCTAGGTTCTAAATGTTAAAAGAAAATTTTCTTAAAAAGAATTATATTTTTTTGACTTTTTTATAACTTTTTATGAATTAAAAACGATTTTAATGAAATAAAATGTTTAAAAATACTAAACTAATTATAAAAATTCTGAGAAAATCAGCAAAAGTGAATTGAACAATGAGGAATCTAATAAAAATAAGCTAGGGAAAAAAACTTATCAAATAAGCTGTGAAATAAGCCAAAAACAGCTTATAAACCAAACGGGCTAAAACTACTATAAAGAATTAATTGTGCAAAGATAAAACGAAAAAGACCCCAGGGCAAGTGGTAGAGTGTGTGTTGTGTAAAACGTTTGGTGAATAGGGTAGAGGTCCCTGGTTCGAGCCTTGCTCACCTAGGGCTTCCCCTAATCCCAAATGTTTTTGTTTGTGCCCTTTTTTTTATAACTTTTTAGAAAAGCAATTTTTGTAAAACAACATTTTTTATAAACCTCAAATAAGCTAAGAAAGACAGAATGCTTAACTTTACTAAAAAAAACTAAATGGTTAACTGTTTTAGCTTTTTTACACTAAATAAGCTAATAAAAAAGGGTGAATAAGCTAAGACAGGCTCTATTACACCTAATAAGCAGGAACAAACAAAATTAAGCAAAGAATTTAAGCTATAATAAGCTAAGAAAGACAGAATCACTTAAAGGCTTTAACACTTAGAATGTTTTAAGCTACAATGCAATTAAGCTAAAATAAGCCTTACCTTAAGTAAAATAAGCTAAAAGGGATTTAAACTACCCTTAATAAGCAATTTAAGTATAAATAAGCTAAGAAAGTGAGCAAATAAGACTAGAAAATTAAACAAGCACTTTAGCATACAACTGAAATCAAAACAGACATTTAGCTACTTTTGAGCTTAATTTTAAGCAGGTAAAAGGAACCTTATGGAAATTTGACTTGTACTAGCTTAAACTATGACCTAAAAGCTATCTAAAACTACTTTTGAAAACTAATTTGAAAATCAAATGCTTAATGAAAAAACTAGTTGAAAAGGCTGAAAATTCATTTTACTTTACTTTTGGTTATTGAATAAAAAGACAAAGTGCAACTTCTAGACTTAAAAACAGATAAGCAAATAAGCTTCTTATTACAAAATAAGCCCTAATATAGCTAAATTGTCCTAAAATCTCCTTATATACTAAAAATTAAGACCTAATAGCTAAATTTACCCTCTGATATTTAGGCTAGAAAAAGACTGTTTGCCTAGTTAAA
>BQNB010188241.1:0-11967 GCA_026074375.1 Tanacetum coccineum
AGTCGTATAACAGTTACGTACGCTTCTAAAAGTCGTATAAAAGTCTCGTTTCGTATATAATTATTATATAAAATGATTTTTTATAAAATATATAATAACTTTTTTATAAAATATATAACTTTTTATAAAAGCTGAGAAAAATTTGACTAAAAGCTTGAAAAAGCTGACGAGGGAGAAGATTGATAAGTATTCATTGTGCATTGAAAAAGGGATAGTATTCATTGTGCATTGAAAAAGGGATTTGCGGTTTGGTGTATATAATAAATTGTGTATAGAAATTTTTTTAAATTAGCCGGGTACCCGCGCAATGCGGCGGCAGGTACCCTGTGACTATATTTTGCGACGAGCAAATGTAATCAGGCTAAGCGTTTTTCAAACGAAAAAATAAAGAATCTCTGTAGTAAGTACCAGTAAGAGTTGAGGAGTGAAAGTGAGGATATAATATGAAATGGATTGTGTGGAATTATATTATGGATGCGGTTACACATTTTTAGTAATCATTATTGATAGTAATGATTTTAAGCGGTACACGTTTTAATAATTATTAGAGGTCCGGTCCGGTTCCTCGTTTCGTATATAATTATTATATAAAATGATTTTTTATAAAATATATAATAACTTTTTTATAAAATATATAACTTTTTATAAAAAATATAAATTGGTTCGTTTCTAAAACTAGGGGTGGAAACAAGCCGAGCCGCTCGTAAAAATCTCGGGATCAGATTGGTAAAAAGCTCGAACGAGCCGAGCTTAAACGAGCTCGAGCCTAACTTGCAGCTCGTTTATTAATCAAGCTCGAGCTTTACATACAAAGCTCGACTGGGCTCGCGAGCCTAAACGAGCCAAGGATATTTTAAGTATTAACATATATAAAATGTTATGCATTTTTATTATAGTCGAGCTTATTAACGAGCTCAATATCAAGCTTATTAACGAGCTCAAAATAGATATATCTCTAGCCGAGCTCGAGCCAAGCTTTAATTTTTCATTGCCAACTCGTATAAACGAGCCGAGCTCGAGACGAGCCCGAGCCTATATAACATACCACGAGCCAAGCTCGAGCTTAAACAATAAGGGTCGAACCGAGCTGAGCTCGAGCTCGAGCTTTATAAAACCTAAACGAGCCGAGCCCGAGCTGAGCCGAGCTCGAGCTCTAGCGAGCTCGGGCTCGGCTCGGCTCGTTTCCACCCCTAAAACTAAAATATAAATAAACGTCAAAGGTTCGAGTCTTGTGACTTTCTTTTTTGTAAAAACTTGTTTATTTTTTATTTTTATTTTTCTACTTTTTAGATTAAATCAGTTAGGCTTTTTTTTTTAACAATTGGAACATCATCACCATCAATATAAACATTGACATATGCTTTGGGCTAATTCAATCACTTAGATATCTCTGATGTATGTTCCACGCATGTAGTGCTTGTGTGTTATTCTTGATGAAATTGTTATTATGTTTCTTTTTTCCATATCCGAATGCTTTTTTTCTTTTTTTCCGTAATCCGTAATTTGTTTTTTAGGGAAAAGGATGACGCGGGTCCCACCCTTTTTTTTTTTAACAGACCCACTTGGTCTACTGTAGTGGTAACTAGACTTTTGTTTGCAATTGCATGGTATATATTTGTTCAGCAACATAAACTCAATATTTGTTATATTTGTCATAGACGCAATGAACCAATCCTAGCCACTTATTTTTTCATTAAAAATTAAAAAACCCACTTTTCACCTCTTTTTTTAAAATAAATGGTGGGACGGGAAAAGTGTCGACCAATCCGGTGTAGCAAAAAACCTATCAAGTCGTTTTTGTACATTACACACCCCTCTTCTTCCGTTTGACCAAGTCATGCTACAGCCTTTGAAACCCAAGTCATATAAGTTACAGTAGTGGCATGAAGTCTCAAACGCATTGAGTTCTCGCATATTACACCCACGCATTCCAACTTTCTCAAAAGCATACAACACTTCATTAAAGTCACCAAAACAAACCCAAGGAAGCGTTGATATAATTTTTAGCGAACGAAGCAATATCCATGTACGATACTTGTGCTGATTTTTCGGCCAACCATAAATCCCCGACCCTCTCCACTCTGTACCAGAATCCTCAACAACACAAAAATCTACATGATTCTTAGAATAATTCATAACTTTGACATTCAAGTTCTTTTTCCACATGAACATTAGACCACCTGCTCTCCTAACAGGATTGACAACCAAAAAATTGAAATCTAAAAAACATCGATGGATACCCAACGTTTCTGTATCGTGTAACCGGGTCTCCATAAGAAACACGATAGAGGGCTTATTTACCTTCACTAATTCGCGAAGATGATGAACAGTCCAAGGATGGCCCAGACCCTGGACGTTCCAACTTAGGAGCCTCATGGTTCTAGGCGGGGCTGTCCCGCAGCCCTCGCCTCTTCATTGATACAGTCGTCATTCTTTGGACGCTTTTCACCATCCACTTCCATATGTTCTGAGCCCCCAACCTCTATCCATTCTCGTTTGTTCCCTTGTTTTTCAGTAGAGCAATAAGCAACACTAGGCGGATCACTTCTAGACGAGACCCTTTCGTGTCTTCTCCAAGAATTACGTGTCAAACTATCCTTAGCTTTAGTAACAGAATCTTCCATAGTTTTTAAAATTTGTGTAACCGTCTCATCATGCTTTTCCGTCTCTTCATGCTCTTCCGTCTCATTTAGTTCCATGTACAAGGTCCTGTTGTCTTTAAGACATGCATTTGGTCCATCATCCTGATCACCCTCCATTTCGTTACATTTATTATTTGAGTGTAGCTCATAACAGATTGTCTGGTTATTTTGGGCATTTATGTGACTCATGACTCCATCAATACCCCAATTGTCTGTGCTTGCTCTAACCTAGTACTTCCTTCTCTTAGTGGAGGAGCTCGCAAGGACTCCTGAAAAGGCCAATTCTCGAATGTTCTTCCGTCTACTTCTGCCGGCTTATCAAGGCATTCTTTCTGTGTGTGCCCAAGATGCCCACACCAGTAGCAAAAGTTTGGCAAACGCTCATAACATAGCCCAATCGTCACTTTCTCATTTTTTCGATTCATTACTGTAATATGCCGACATAGGGGCTTAGAGACATCAATCATAACCCGAACGCGAGTATACTTACTTACTTCCTTCTTTTAGTCGACGGGTATCAACTTCCACAACTGAGCCAAGTCTCTCGGCGATGTTCCGAACATACTTCTCAGTACGTCTACTAAAGGGAAGATTAAGTAATCGAATCCAGAAGGGTATCTTACTCAGGTCCACGTTAGATGGTTGTTCTTCGTCATCCAATGGTTTCAGCATAACAAGATCTCTTTCAACAGACCAAGGCCCATCATCAAGCACACGCCTCATGTCCACCAAATGATCAAAAATTGCCAGGAAGAGGCCGCCTTCCAGCTCCTGTATGCTAACTGATCGTCGAGGCCTCCACGCAGCCATCAGGATCCTTTTTAACTTTTGAAAATTAATTATTCGGTGTGTATAGACCTTGCCCACAAGAGTGAATCGCCGCTCATCATGTGCATCATCATCATCCCCAAACTCCACAACTTCATTTTCTGCTTCATTAATCGAAAGACTAGACAATCTTATCTCAGCCCTTTATGACATGCTTACTGAAACTGATGCAGTAATGAGATCTTCTTTTATTTTACTTGTTTGATTTTTGATCAAATTAGGAATATGAAAAGTTAAAAGGACTTCAAAGATTGATAGTAGATAAGATAGGTAAATTGATATGTGATATGGATGGTAGAAACGTGTAAGGAAGTTAACCACTAAGGGACCACTTGGGAGAAAACCTTCCTGTAGATTTTAGACAGCCATTGTGTTAAGATATTTTAGTGCAGCAAGTTGTGAGTTTGTATGTGATATTGACATATTGCGGAAGGGGTTGATATGTCGCATTGTTGACAATAGAGTTAGTAACTTTAAGGATAGGGAGTATATTTGCAGATTTCTCTAAAAAATTCAAACATAATAATTTTACAAATCTTTCGATATTTCAAATTAAAACATTTTACAAATCCTAAAAATTGAAACATTTTACAAATCCTAAACATTAAAACATTACAAATCATAAACATTTAAACATTACATATCCTAGATACTAGGTGAAACAAGGGTCTCCGTAAACAACGCACCATTAGAACACGTCCAGGAAGTAACGGGATAAAAACGGTCAAACCACATCCTACCAGTATCGATTTCAAAAATCTTCTGAAATTGTGCCATCACAAACCACTTATTTCCATTTGTCACATAATGTGTTATCGAGCACCACAATTCCTGTGATATTAGAGGAAATGAGTGGATCCGATACCATGTACCTTCTTGAAGGATCCACATGTCAATTTTCATCTCACGATAGCCAGTGGCAGCAAACATCACTAGCTCATCTTGTGCATTCACTAAACTAATATGAGAGAGTCCGTCATTAGGAATCGGTGGAAGGCTGATCATACAAAATTGCTCCGAATTTACATCAAAAGAAATCATGAAATGGCTACCTCCAACAGCTACGTCCATAACAGTGAAATAAAGAGCACCACCACACAAAGTACCAGATGACCAATAGAAACGGGTGGTTAGATACTCCGATGGTAGTGTGAGAGGTATGTTTCTCCAGGATTCGTCAATCCTAGAATACACATTGACAGCAAGCGTAGCATCCCTTCGCCTTATGTACAAGACTTTGAAATCATCATGCGTGTCGGTGTACAGACCAACTGCATCAAGAATATTTGTATAGAACTCATTGGAATATGGGGGTGGCAAGCGTTTGAAAGCGGTAGTGACTGGGTTCCAAAGGAACAACTCGGATGTGAAATTATTGCAAACACACAATAATCCATTCAAATGTGATAGAATAGAGACACAGTTGAATAGACTATCATATGATCGATGATCGAAAGGAATGGTGATGCTTGTGCCCGGCTCATAATCATGGGTTTCAAAGTTGATTGGATGAATTGAGCAGGTTTGTTGTTCAATTACGAGAACTTTCTGATTAGATGGAATTGCCAAGCGAGAACAATGTGCCCTTACAAAGTCATTTCCTGAAAGTAATGCATACCATGTCTTACAAACACTCTTGAAGCGACCAACAGCCTTTGGTGGCACCCTTGTTAGTATCTCGAAGAAGATCATTTCAGCAGAAAATTCAGCCATAGTGTGTGTTTCGTTTAACATAAAAAATTAACTTGAAAACCTAAATCAACTTAAACCCTAAATAAATTATTTTTAACTAACATAAAAAATTAAATTAAATCCTGGATCTAATCAAAGCCCTATTAAATTAAACCCCAACTCAATTTAAAGACTATTAAATTATATATAAAACAGTAAACATTTATTGTAGGGAAACCCATATACAGATACATTACCTTACTAAGTTCTTCAATTATTTGTGCTTCTGCCATTGAAGACATAATCGTATGAAGAATTCAATGTGTTGTATTGTTTGTTTTGTGATTGAATTAGGTTATTGTGTTACGTAGCTGTGGTTACCCATCTGGTTAACCTGTTTAAGATATTGTGCTGCCAGAAAACTCGAGGAATGAAAACTGTGTAAAGTCGGATATGAAGACCAACTCCTTCTCTGACTTAATGACAACATACATTATAATAAGTTTTGCATTAAAACACTTAATGGTATTTTAAGTACAAAAATAATAAGTAAATAAATGTGTATATAGTCAAAAAAAAAATTAACCTCTCAAGCCATTGTCCCTAATTATAAATATTAATTAATTAATGTATTTAAAAACAAGTGAAAAAAAAATATTATTTACGAAATCTGATTGTTATCAAAGAAAAGTTTATAAAGAAAAGTAAAGTTATTAACCCTATATTAAGGGCCCGTTTGGTTTGTAGATAGGTTTCGGATTTGAAATTGGTTTGAATGATTTGAATTGGGTACGAAAGAAAAGTAAGAGAGAGAAAATATATTATTATATATAAATAAATTAAACTTATAAACTAATATTGAATTAAAATAAAACAATTTATATATAAATAAAAATTTATATATAAATAAAGAGTATAATAATAAAGTAGAAAAGAAGAAGTACACGTATGTGGCTAAGGAATTAAAAGAACAAGTTGTGTCAGATTCTATCAACCAAAACCTACCGATTATTAGT
This sequence comes from Tanacetum coccineum, assembly GCA_026074375.1. Classification (NCBI taxonomy): domain Eukaryota; kingdom Viridiplantae; phylum Streptophyta; class Magnoliopsida; order Asterales; family Asteraceae; genus Tanacetum; species Tanacetum coccineum. The sequence continues at coordinate 6,158 of BQNB010188241.1, forward strand.
TGAATGATTTTTTTGGTTTGATTTCATTACTTAATACCAAAAGACCGAACCAAACTACTCTTTTTAATTTTGATACTTATCCAACAGTGCAATTACCCCGTACCAAACACTTCCTAAACTTGGTACAATACAGTGCAACCCTCCCCCTTCCCCTTCCCCTTCTCCCGCCACCTGCTCCTCTCACCTCCGACTGACGCCGGCTCCTCCTACCTCCGACTGACGCCAGCTCCTCCCACGTCTGGCCTCCGTCCAACGCCGCCTCCATCTTCCAGTGCCAGCCTCCGTCCAGCGCCTACTCCTTCCATTGGTAAGAAAAACCGATTTCCCTTTTCCTCCATTTTTTCGATTTTTTCTACCTTGTTTGCAAACAGGAAAAGCAAAAGTATTGTACCAAGTTTGAAAATTGTATGTTAAATTCAAGTAATTTAAGGCAAATTATATGCATTTTTTTCTTCAGATTTTGCCTATTGAGATTCTTGTTTTATCAAATTTTGTCATAGTTTTGAATTGGGTTCTACATAAGTACATTTTGCTTGTTCGTTGGTTGTCAATGTATAGCTTTGGTTGCTCTTGAACGTTCGCCTTTAGATAACAAAAAGTGTCCGCCCCTTAGGTCGCCAAACTACGATGAGAGTTTCGCCTTTTGAAGCGCCAGTCGCATAGGGCGACCGGGCCAGGCCGAGTCAGAAAGGCTTTGATAACTCAAGGTTCATATTAGGGAAAGGAGAGTGAGAGGAAGAGGGGGCAGCCCTTGGCCTAATCATCCAATTCACTCCAACAGACAGGCATGGTTCTGTAGTCAAAGCAACTTCGTCACTTTCGTGTAACGATCGGATGGCAGCCCTTTTGGGGGTTCCTTAGGGACCGATTCACTCTGCGTAGATTGACTGAATGCAGAAAACTTTCCACTGGCAGGTGATCGTGTTTTTCAAAAGATTTATTGTTACTCATGCCAGCATTCTCACTTCTGATATCTCTAGGTCTTGTCACCAAAAGTTATCCCCGATTGACAAAACATTCCGCTACTGAGACATGAAAAAGCTGCTTTTAAGGTCTCGTCGCTTCAGTGAATCACTTGAGCCCTGATACATTTTCAGTGCCATGGAGCTAGACCTGTGAGCTATTACACTTTCTTCAAAGGATGGCTGCTTCCAAGCCCACCTCCTGGTCGTCATCGCTCGATTACTTCCTTTTCCACTAAGTGATTGCTTAGGGACCTTAGCGTACGATCTGGACTGTTTCCCTCTCGACTTTGGATCTTAGCACCCAAAAAGTCTGTATGTACAAACAATCTAGGCATGTATTTAGAGTTTCCTTGGGGTTAGTAACGCGAAATGGGGCCACCCTAGCCCATTGAGTGCTCTACCTCGGGCCATCGACATCATACGCTCTACTAAAATAGACTTAATGGAAAACCATCTATATCCGATCTTGGTTGGCCTTTCACCCCTAGCCACGAGTCATCCCCGTATTTTGCCACATACGTAGGTTCGATCCTCCATGGCCTGTTAGAGCTCTCTTCAACCTGCTCATGGCTAGATCGATCGAGTTCGGGTCAAATAGGAAGAACTAGAAGATTCCACCTCTAGAAAGCGCCTATACCTAATAGCTTAAGTCGCTATTCCCATTTCCTTGCTGACCCATCATGCAAAAGGTACGCCATTAGGGTGAGTGCGCTTGACTAATATAGAAAGTCAAGGCTCTAAGCTTTGCTCCGATCTCAGGTTCTCTATTGCACTCCCTAAATAGGGTTTTTTTCACCTTTCCCTCATGGTACTTGTACGTTATTGGTCATTAAGGAATACTTAGGCTTAGAGGGTGGTCCTCCTTTTCTCACGTAAAATCAGAATTCGAACACGCCGCATTTTACTGGGAAGGATCGAACCATGGGAACGAATCTACAAGGCTATCACCTTCTTTGGCCAGATCTTCCAATCTTTTCACAATTACAGTTCACAGCGCCCTTGACTAAACTAATCTAATAGACAATCAAGGGGCTTGAAAGCTTACCTGATTATTAGAGAAAGGTTTGGAACCCTAGTTTTGTATTTTTCGCCCCAACCTGGGTTAGCCAGCGAGGGCAAGCGTTAGACCATAGCTTGTTGCTGAAAAACATAATAGGCTAGCATAGCTCGCTTTGCTCTTCAAGCTCTGCCCCCTTACTAGAAATATAACCTGGGGAGTTTCCCTAATCAGTATCAGGTGTCTTTACCCTGGAATAAATCAATACTATCTTTAGACTATACACAGCTATGAGAGGTTAAAGGAAACACTAATCCTAGTAACATACAGCTGAGACCGCCATAGAATAGAGCTTCTGAGAGATCGTACTCCTCCCTGAGAAGCACTCTCTGCTATGATGAATATCTTTATAATACTCTATTCCTTAGGATTTACTAAAGTACCATTACCGCAGTCTAAAGAAGACTTCAGAATCCCCTCTAGCATACTAACTAGAGACAGACATATGTTATTATCTCTAAAGGGTCATTCAATGGTAGGTGTACTTTCTCCAGAAGAGAAGACAGTAAGCTTTTAAGCCGCAGCTTGCTGGTTTTTCCATCATCCATAAAGAGAATGAAACCTAGAGAAAAAGAAATGAACACTTTGCTGAGGAACGAAGCTTCGTCTTTGCTTTTCTTCAAAGCCCCAATCTGCTCTCGCTCCCCGCTACTAACAGGGACTCAGTTGATTTCCCTTTTTTTAGCTACTCAGATTTTTCAGTTTGCTAAGTTTGAAAAGTCCAAAGAGCGCAGACTAGCCACGAAGCTTGGATACGGTTTCCTGATTGGAGATCCATGGATCACATACGGTATCTCCCCATAGCCTTTCGCCTTTGAAAGCGTCCTTCCTTCTTAATGCTCGGTGATCCATCTAATGCATTCTTTTCGATCTTGTACCCACGGAGCGGTACACTGAACAAACCCAATCAAGACGAAAAAAAGAAAGAATAGCAACTACATTAACAACCTTGATTCTTGATGTGAATGGCCGCTTTCTTGGAACTAATTCATAGGCCCTTAAAATTCGTTATAGAACTAACACTATATAAACAAATATAACAAGTGTGCAATACGCAGCATCAACCAACGGAAAAACGTAGTCACGGACTGTGCTATAATGCACCCCAAAAAGGGAAGAGCTCCTTCTCAATCCCATTCGTACCATGTCTACTTCTTTACTATGGATCATGTCTTCGGAGGCTAATGTCGGTGAATCGGTTAATATGACATAGATCGGAGAATGGGACAGAGCGGATGGCAACTAGCTGACTTCTTCCTGTCACTCGTACAGATCTGATTGAAGATATTGCATTAGAAAGGGATACAAAGTCACTTCCGAAGATTGAAAGAGAGGCAATCCCAGTTCGATACTGGTCTTGTTGCACTTCTTCGAGTTAATGACGGATAGCCCGCTAGGGACTGCTTGGCTTGTTAGCGAGAAAGCGCATAAAAGAATGCCATTTATCGATCGATAAAAGAGGCTCAAGTACATTAGTCCGTAACTGCCATTTTGACTAGGTGGATTTTTCCTTCTAGTTGACTTCTTTCTGCGGGATACCCTAGTTAGAGCAGTGAACCCTTTAAGGCAAGAGATGCGGGCAAGTCAGTCGCTAGAACTCCCAGATGCTAATAACTCGCTAGAAGGGGTAGAAAGCCTGTTCTTTTGGTACAAATCCTCTTTATTGAATGAAACTAGCTAGCTGTCTTTGAAGTCAAGTACTTAGCCGGAAAGGCAAGTCCATCGCGGGCACTACCCGACTGATTTCGGTATTGCATATAAGTACAAGTTTAGATGTGGCCATCTAGACAAGTGAAACGGTCCTTGCTGTCGAAGTTTACTACTGGATAGGAATTCCATCGGTATGGCATTAGAACTGCTCGGAGAAGTTCGATATTGAAGGTATACAGTTCGATAGATCGGTATTGAAGTGAGATATTCAATCCTCTTTCTATTTAATGGTATTTCACTGCCTTTCATGTACAAGTATTGCAACTGAGACTGAGAGACAAGGGAGATCCCATTGAACTTGCCTTGATTGAATGAAGGCTAGCTGACTTCGATACTGAATGAACTCGCATGCTGGAGAACCGATGAGAGACATAGTCGATGCCAATATAGCTGTAATTTCACACTTGAGCTTTTCCCTTCGAAGAGTTGATCTTTCATTTCAAAAGTGGTATCTCCCCAATGGAGAAATGATGCTAGCCCTTTTTCCTTCGATGACAGAGATTGAAATGGATAAAGTGGATTCTCCCTAATGGTGAAATGAGACTGATTTCTAGATTTCACTGATTTCAGTGATTGAACTGATGGCAACTAGCGAGCAATCTTACTCAATAGGGGCTTTCCATCTTAAAAGCCTTCCTTCTTGCTTGCTTGCGAGAAGGCTTTCTTGCGTTCTTGCTTAGCTTATTTCAAAGGGGAGGCAGTGGACCAATAAGCTAGCTGTCCCAACCAAGACAGGAGCTAGCCTCTTATCTTAAAGGCTATCGATTTCCTCCTTGAGGAGCAAGGAAGATCAGAGGTCACACTGGAAAGCTATCAACTAACCTGTAAGAAGACTCTTTCTTGGGGCTTCTTCTTAGTCCGTTAGGTAGTTGCCTAGAGCTATTAACTAGACCGAAAGGGGAATAACGACCAGTCTTCCTAGCGATGTACAATTCTTTTGGTATATGAAATCTCGATGTCTAGGTCAATTCAATATCGAACAGAAAGGTAGCAATTCTTTTGGCACAGTCTTTTGGTATATGCAATTGAGAAGCCAAAGTCAGATAGAAGGGCTTGCCTTCCGCACTTTCGTATACCAAATACGAATTGAGAAGTGACTTTGTACAAAAGTACATTGTACCATCAGTCAATCAAATTTATCCTATCCATTTAGAACTTTATTTTGTACCAACTAAACTAAGCCAATAGAGCGTCTTGCCTTCGCAATATCGAAGGAGAAATGTAGTCAATGCTTTCATAGATGCCATACAACCATCCCTTCCCCTCCTAGTCCAAGATTCTGCCCCTCCTTCCAGGCCCTAAAAACCTTGCTTCCTAAGCATACTGAGAAAGAATTAGCAGAGTCCTCTCCCTCCTCCTAAAAGAGAGAAGCGGGCTAACCCAAGAGAGAGACCAGCCCTAATTGCTCTTAAGGTTAGTTAATGGCTTTCAAGGGCTGAGGGACATTAGCCACTCTCCTGCTCGTACCTCGCTAACAACCGTCAACAACCAGTGTTGCAACAACTCCTAAATCAATAGGGCCATAAAGACTAGTCCTACTTGCCCTAGAGATTAGTTAATAGCTTCAAAGACCGGCAGGAAGTCATACAACCTAGCTCTCCTTACTTGATAGGGGGTCGGATAGAGGGTCTAGTAAACTAGCTGAGTCATTCGAGAGGCTTCAAACTTGGCTAAGCCTTCACATAAGCGGGACTGCTTGCATGTCCATCATTAGATTTGCGGGGTAGTGGAGGGAGTGCTTCCTCTCCTTAACAGTCGAGCTCTTTCTTTCCTCTCAAGGAGCATGAGCGGAACGGAACGGTATCAAGTCTATTAGTCGGAGAGGTCGTACCGTCGAGCGAGTTGGGGAGCTCGACTAAAGCCGACCTGAGGGAGGCCTACAACCGTCGGTCTAGAAAGCTAGTAACTCGGATCTAGGACTAGGAAGGGAAGCTCTTCTTGTCCTACCGGTCGGGTTGCTGGACTGGTTGTTAGCGGAGAAGCCCTGGGAGAAAGACAGCTTATTAGAGCATTGGCGGTCGACGAATTCGTCTATCAGGCAATCTATCCTTAGCCTAAAGGCCCGTTAAATAAGGGTG
>BQNB010188242.1:0-11967 GCA_026074375.1 Tanacetum coccineum
ATTATCCTTTTCAAAAACCTGTTTGTTCAGATTCATGTTTTCAACAACTTCCATAAAATTATTTAACTGATTTTCATTCATGTTCATATCCAGATCCATGTTTTCATCCATGTTTAGATCCGGCGATTTAGATGATGGAGATGACCGGCGTTGGTTGTATATGTTTTCCGGCGAGGTTGTATATGATGGAGATGAAGCAGTGGTGGTTATTTGTTAGGGAGATGAAGAATTGGTGGTTTCCGGCTTGATTTTTATTAATGAGAAGAAGCAGTGGTGGTTTCCGGCGATGTTGTTAGTTTTTCGACGTGAATCAGGTGGTGTTTTTTATTATCCGGTGTGTGTGTTATTTGAGGAGAGAGAAAGTTAAAAATTAAATGAGGGGTAGGTTGTATAATTTATGAATTATATATGATGTTAAGAATTGATATTAACTATTAGATTGAAATGAGATCAATGGCCAAGATCTTCTTTTTTGTTCTTTGATTGGTATGTGTTTTTCATGGATCTCATCTCTGCATAATAAATATATATTACTGGACTTTGAACAAACACTGTAATAAATCAATAACATATGTTAAACAATACACGGCAACTACATGTCGACATACATCTATGATGATATGGTCTAGAGGTTCTTTGAATCGTCATGTTATATTGTTTTATAGATCGTTGAATCGTCGTGTGATTGTGGTTGAAAGGCTTTATAGTTGGATGAGTAAATTGCTATTGTGATTGTGGTCTTAACTAAGCTGCCTCTGGTACCCACTTGCTGACCCACTACGTACGAATTAGCCATTAACCAAACTCTTAAACCCCACCAAGAAAAGAGAAAAAAAAAGCAAAAAAGATAAAAGACACACTATATATGCTAGTGTTTTCTGCAGATCGAATAATGTTTTTTTTTCTGATTAAATAATGTTTTCCTTAAATCTTGGATATATGCTATGGGGATTTAAAACCATCTAAATTGTAAATGGATAAGAATGACATAATCATACTGTATGGAGTAACACGTAGAGGAAGTAAAACATGACATGTACAATTTGTGACAACGAATAAGATAAGTCGTCCCAACTTGTACATGATTAATAAGCGATACACTAGTATCTTTAAACGTGTATCTCACGTGATTAATGTTGAATGACCTAGGGTAGTGTCAATTTGCCACCCTGGTAGCAAGTCAATTTGCCTTCCATAAAATTAGCAACCCTGGTAGTTAGTCAATTTGCCACTAAGCCTTCCATAAAATTAAATAATAAGCGATTCACTAGTCTTAATTCCCAAAATAGACCGGTCGCTCAAAGTGTTAACCTTTTCTAGACTTAAAAAATTGGACTTCTCAAAATAGATCAGTCGTCCGGTCTCTCAATTCGCTTAAAAACTTTTTTCTTTTTGTGTAAGTTAGTTTTGAGACATGTTTTTAGGAGACCTACTTAATGTATTTTTATGAGACTTTTTTTGTCCCTATGTGAAAAATTAGTCTAACAAAATAATACTTTTTTAATCAAAAAAATTAAACGAATGACGGCATATGTACTTTGAGCGATTTTTTAAAGTTAATTTTTTTATTTTTTCATACATCAGTAGTTGTGTAATCAGTATTGGCGTATGTGATTTTGGCGACTTACGATGCTTGTATTTTAAACGACTTTTATATTTTTTAATTTAAAATATACTTTTCATTAAATGACTAACACCACAATTAAATGACCAACACCACAATTATGTCCGCATTTAACACCAATTTCCAATTATATGGTGTCTCACCACCAGTTTGATTTCGGCCTGCAGGTTTCATGTATAACCCAACACAACAATCAAGACAACCTAATTACCAAAATTGTCCATTTACTCATCCGTATAACTCACAACAAGCTTTTTACCAACAACCAATGTATCGCCCGACATACGAACCACTGTCCCTGTCTCAGCAACCAATCAAGTGTATTCACCGCTTAACCGTCTTAATCTTGATATGGATATGAAGAACTTATTTAATACGCAAGAATATTATACGGGTCAAGGTTTGGGTCACGATAATTATGCGGGTCAAGGTTCAAGCGGTAATCAAGAATTTTATACGGGTTAAGATTATTCTATGGGTTAGGGTTCGGTTTACGGTTCCGCTCCCGTTAAAGACAACTCTTCGGTCAAAGAGGTGGCGGTGCCCGTCTAAGTTAAAAAGGTTTCAAAACGTCGCCTAAATATTGTACCTACTGAAAACAAGGAATCATCAAAACCATGAACAATAGAGGAAGATGTCGCGTTGTGTCAAGCGTGGCGTGACGTGTCCGAAAACAGCATCACAGGAAACGCTATGAAGAGCAGGGGATTTTGGTTAAAGGGTACTGAGTACTTTGAGAAAGAAACGGGGTCGAACCGAGGATACGATTCCATCCTCAGCAATGAAAAAATAGAGTTCGTCCTATAATTGGTGCATTTTGTAATATTTTTGATAATGTCCGACGGAGGAACGAGAGTAGGCCATGTGACCTTACTGTGTGTCAAAAAGTGTGTGTGGAATATGCAGCTGAGTATGATCGCGACTTTTCATTGGAGCCGTGTTGGCAAATTTTAAAAAATCATCCTGCTTGGACAAAAGTTGAGATCCGTTCATTTTTGTCACACCCCCAGACGGGGCCTGAACGAAATACGTGTCCGAGGGCGTGACGTCATAACAATCCGAACACAAAGCAATAAAGAACGACCACTAATCATGGACGTTTGAAAAATAGTTGTACTCATTGCATAAAGAAAATTAATTTAAGTTTTACAACCGGTCATAAGAGAGTTAAATGTAGCGGAAGCATAACAAAGTTTGACAATGACAACGAGTATGAAAATAGATAAGTCATGAAATTGGCGAAGTCACATAGCACATAGACTTCATTTAGCATCAAGAATCAAGCCAAGCTAAGCACTTGAGAAAACATGTTTAAAACGTCAACATAATATTGGTGAATTCACAGGTTTAAGTTAATACAAGAGTGGACCACAAGATTTCAAAACGCATGCGACTACTATAACATATACAACATCACATAAAAAGTATTTACTGTTACGCTAAGCTCATGACACCGATGCTAATAAAACAGGGCATATCATGTCATGCCACATAGTATTCAACTGGTGTCCCAAACCAAAGACCACCACAACGCACATCGACATGACATATATCCGTTTGTTCTTCGTTAAGTGGAACCAAAGCAGATAGGGATAATTAGTCCCAATAGATCTATTTACGCATTCGCGCTCACTTAACCAATCCAATTGGCCATAGGTGACTAACGGTTCATGATAGTTCGGGCAATAGTGGTTTGTAAGCAACTTAGGCAATACATAAACATATAAAACTCACATTAAGAACCTGTGTCCAATTTTAAAAGCAAACAATGTTTCTCACCCCAAAGTATAAAGCATTTGTAAATCGGTAAAAACGTGGGGCTATGAACTCACCTTAAGCAAGTGGTGAATCGATAATCAACGAGGAAGAAATAAAGCCGAAAGGTCCTACACGCGACCTAAATAAATGACGCGTCTTAGGTAAACGAAAGATAACCGAAACTTGTACGACACACTTTCAAGAGAAAAGACATCCATATGTGTTTGTGCTTTAGTTTGTTTAATAAAGTATGATTAAATAAAATTATAGAGTTTTTCATCAAGTCTTGGCGTTTATCTAAAAATTACTACTTTTAGAAAGCTTCTATTTTAGGAAAGTTTTTAGTTTCAAGACGTTAATACCGTCCCCTATATTTGTTAAGTTTCCATATTTTCAAAATGCGCTAACTAACCATAATCGCTTAACTTCCAAGTCCGATCCGCTAAGTTTTACCAAACTTACTATTTTTAGTAACTTTATCGCTTTTCCTAAAATATGTTAATGACGTCTTCAAATGATGTTAATCTATATATATGTGTTACTATATGTTTCGCTAGAGTTTAGAAAGTCCAAAAATGTCTAAAAGTGTCAAAATACCCATTTTACTATTCATATCAGCACACTATTCATTGGGGTTTGCCGAAAAATGTTTCTAAGTTTCATTTGGTTATAACTTGGCCATTTTAAGTTCGATTTTAAAGTGCGATATGTAAAAAACTATCTATTCAAAACAAGCTCTTCAAAAACTACTTTTACGCCTAATGAAGATATTTTTAGGTCGCTCAAAACCTCAAAACTAATTCGGATCAGCAACATGTCTTTTCATAAATACTCCCAAAAATCCATCCAAACGCCACAAATAGTGCTTATTCTAGCCTAATACCGATCACTACCAAACCAACCAACAAAACCACACTTAATCTAACCTAACCCCTTCATTTCTATTGTTGCAACACACTTTTCAACTCATCTCACCATAACTTATAAAACAACAAACATAATACTTTCATTTTTATAAAAGTTGTCAAGTTACTTTTATCATTTCTTTTAAAAAGTAACACAAACACATGGATTCTTAAACTTGAACAATATTCATAAGAAAAAAAGAAATGAAACAAGAGATGACCAAGAAATACTTACAAGAATGAAGAAACAAGTAGAGAATCACAAGATCTATACTCAAGATGACTAGATCTATAAAACCCACTTATAAAATTAGAAACCCTAATTTTATAATCTTGAGAACTCTTGAAAATGGAAGGTTTAAGGTTTCAAACAACCTTAGATAGTCTTGGAAATGATCTTGGTATACTTGTATCTTGCTAAAAATCATAGTTATGGATTGGGTATGTGTATGTATATATGCCGTGAGCTAGGGGAGCACCAAAGGAAGAGAGAAAAATTTTAAGAGGCTAAGGAATGAATGATAAACCCTAAGTTGTGAGTGGGTGATGCTTATATAGTGCTAAGACTTGAACCATGTGACCAAGTGACTAGAAAATTTTGTGCACCAAGGTCCTTAAGGTCCATGTGGGCGTCGGCTATATGTGCCAAGGAGGGGAGGACAATTGTTCAAGCCAACTTTGGCTCCAAGTTTAGCTCATGGCTTGGTCGTGGCTCACTAATAATGGTCCAAGTGTGTAAGAAATGACATGCATAAAAGTCACTAGACAACAAAGTTTTCATTTTCCTTCACATGCATTGGTAAGTTTTCAAATTTTTAGTTAGTGGAGCATAAATGATTTAATTTCAAGTCCAAGCTTGTCCACAAGCTAAAAATTTCATGGGTAGTAGTGAGGGCATGAGTATGATCACGAAATTTTGAACTTAGGGTATAAGATTATCGATAACTTGAGTTTACACGAAAAGATTTTGAGTTTTCAGGGTTTCGTTTGGTCAAAAATGCGAAAAACGCAATTTAAAGGATAAAACTCTAAAATTAATATCGGAAGTGATTAAAAATCACGAAACACTTAGAAAAGTTAAAATATCTCATATAAGGCCTAAATTTATTAATAATCAATGTCGGGACGCGCCCGATGACGTTTTTCAGATTTTCGCGGTTTAACTTCCCAGTAAACTGACAGATTCAAACGTAACGTATAAAAGTCAAAAGTAATGATCGGAAAAGTTTAAAAATATTGACCAGAAATTTATGAGGTGTGATATCATTTCCCCGTTAAAAGAGCTTTGTCCTCAAAGCTCAGGACGTAGCTTGATACGCTGATTCAGGGTTAGCGAAAAGGTGAGGGTACTTTTTCTGCATTTGGTCTTCGCGCTCCCAAGTATATTCGGGACCTCTTCTTGAATTCCAATGGACCTTCACGATTGGAATGCGACTTTGCTTCAAACGTTTAACTTCACGGTCCATAATTTCAATCGGTTCTTCAATGAAATTGAGCTTGTTGTCGACGTGGATTTCGTCCAACGGAATAGCGAGCGGTTCGTCGGATAAGCACTTCTTAAGGTTTGAGACGTGAAAAGTACTATGAACACAGCTTAGTTTCTCGGGTAACTCAAGTCGATATGCAACGGTTCTAACTTTGGCGAGAATCTTAATAGGTCCAATGTAACGAGGGTTCAGCTTTCCCCGTTTGCCAAAACGTATCACTCCTTTCCAGGGCGATACTTTCAACATAACCTTATCCCCAACTTGAAATTCCAATGGATTACGTCTCTTATCAGCGTAGCTCCTTTTTCGATCACATGAAGCTTGTAGACGATGCTTGATTTGGATAATCTTCTCTGTTGTTTCACGAACAATTTCTTGGCCAGCAAGCTGAGCGTCTCCCACCTCAACCCAACAGATAGGTGAACGACACTTGCGACCATACAACGCCTCAGGAGGTGCAGCTTTAATACTCGTATGATAGCTGTTGTTGTAGGAGAACTCTATCAATGGTAGATATTTGTCCCATCCTTTTCCGAAGTCCATCACACACGCTCGTAGCATGTCTTCTAACGTTTGGATGGTCCTCTCACTTTGACCATCTGTTTGTGGGTGGTAAGCCGTACTCATATCCAATTAAGTACATAGGGCTTCGTTCAATGATTTCTAGAAATGAGACATAAACTTACTGTCTCGATCAGAAATAATCGAAACTGGCACTCCATGTCTCGACACTACTTACTTCAAGTATTGTCTCGTCAACTTCTCCATTGAGTCGGTTTCCTTCATTGGTAAGAAATGAGCAGATTTAGTGAGTCGATCTACTATAACCCAAATCGTATCTTGCCCACTTGCCGTCTTTGGCAACTTTGTTACAAAGTCCATAGTTATATTCCCCCACTCCCATTGCGGAATATTTGGTTGTACCAACAAACTGGACGGTTTTTGGTATTCTTCTTTAACTTTTGCACAAGTCATGCACTTACCGACATACGTGGCAATTTTTGCTTTCATGTTGGGCCACCAGTATAGCTTCTTCAAATCTTGGTACATCTTATCCGATCCAAGATGAATCGAATACTTTGACTTATGCGACTCGTGCATAATCAAAGCTCTCAAGTCACCAAACCAGGGTATCCAACTTCTATTCTTCAAACACAACATTCCATCTGCACGTGGCTCCAGCTTCTTAATCATGCTACACAAATCTTCTGTTCCATAATTCTCTTTATTTCTTGCCTCAACCTGGGCATTCAATATCTGCACAAGGAGGTTTAAACCAATTGTCATAACCAAGGCTCAAACTCGTAGTGGCTTAGGTTTACTCTTTCGGCTCAACGCATCAGCCACCACATTCGCCTTTCTCGGGTGATAACGTAACTCACAGTCGTAGTCACTTAACAGCTCTAACCATCTACGTTGTCTCATGTTCAACTCTTTCTGATCTAGAATATGTTGCAAACTCTTATGATCAGTGAACACAACGCACTTCATGCCGTAAAGGTAATGTCTCCACATCTTGAGAGCGAACACCACAGCTCCTAATTCCAAATCATGCGTCGTGTAGTTCTTCTCATGGATTTTGAGTTGGCGGGATGCATAAGCTATGACTTTCTCCTTCTGCATCAACACTGCGCCTAATCCCTTGTGAGAAGCATCACAATATACTACGAAGTTTTCACTTCCTTCGGCAATGGTGGGTTGTAGGGCTCGGAGGAGAGGGGGTGGGGGCCAAAAATGGTGCAACTACACAACTTTTGCTTCAATGTCTGAAAGCAGTTTTCCTCCGTTTCAACGCCAAATTGAACTTACAATTTGGGTGGTAAGCCGTACTCATATCCAATTGAGTACCTAGGGCTTCGTTCAACGATTTCCAGAAATGAGACGTAAACTTACTGTCTCGATCAGAAATAATCGAAACTGGCACTCCATGTCTCGAGACTACTTCCTTCAAGTATTGTCTCGTCAACTTCTCCATTGTGTCGGTTTCCTTCATTGGTAAGAAATGGGCAGACTTTGTGAGTCGGTCTACAATTACCCAAATTGTATCTTGACCAGACGTCGTCTTAGGTAACTTAGTAACGAAATCCATAGTAATGTTCTCCCATTTCCATATTGGGATTATGGGTTGAACCAACAAACCGGACAAACCGGATGGTTTTTGGTATTCTGCTTTAACCTTTGCACAAGTCATGCACTTACCGACATACGTGGTAATTTCTGCTTTCATGTTGGGCCACCAGTATAGCTTCTTCAAATCTTGGTACATCTTGTCCGATCCAGGGTGGATCGAATACTTTGACTTATGCGACTCGTGCATAATCAAAGCTCTCAAGTCACCAAAACAGGGTATCCAACTTCTATTCTTCAAACACAACGTTCCGTCTGCACGTGGCTCCAGATTCTTAATCATGCCACACAAATCTTCTGTTCCATAATTCTCTTCCTTTCTTACCTCAACCTGAGCATTCAAGATCTGCACAGGGAGGTTTAAGCCAATTGTCATAACCAAGGCTTGAACTTTTAGTGGCTTAGGTTTACTCTTTCGGCTTAACGCATCATCCACCACATTCGCCTTTCCTGGGTGATAACGTAACTCACAGTCATAGTCACTTAACAACTCTAACCATCTACGTTGTCTCATGTTCAACTCTTTCTGATCTAGAAGATGTTGCAAACTCTTATGATCAGTGAACACAACGCACTTCGTGCCATAAAGGTAATGTCTCCACATCTTGAGAGCAAACACCACAGCTCCCAATTCCAAATCATGCGTCGTGTTGTTCTTCTCATAGATTTTGAGTTGGCGGGATGCATAAGCTATGACTTTCTCCTTCTGCATCAACACTGTGCCTAATCCCTTGTGAGAAGCATCACAATATACTACGAAGTTTTCACTTCCTTCGGGCAATGCCAAAATTGGTGCACTACACAACTTTTGCTTCAATGTCTGGAAAGCAGTTTCCTCCTTTTCACCCTAATTGAACTTTACAATTTTCAAAATTAGCTCGTCATAGGCTTGGCTATCTTGAAGAAACCTTTGATAAATCATCGGTAGTAACCGGCAAGACTTAGAAATTAGCGAATTTCTGTTGGAGTCTTGATTGACTCAATCTTCGCAAGATCAACGTGAATGCCTTCACTATCAATCACGTGTCCAAGAAATTGTACCTTCGATAGCCAAAAGTTGTACTTTTAGAACTTGGCATACAATTCTTCCATCTTGAGCAACTCCAAAATTAGTCTAAGATGTGCATCATGTTCTTCCTTGGTCTTCGAGTAGATCAAGATGTCATCGATGAACACAATCACAAATTTATCTAAGTATGGTCTGCATACCCGATTCATCAAGTCCATCAATACTGACGACGCGTTAGTCAACCCGAAAGGCATCACTTGGAACTCGTAGTGACTATAGTGGGTCCTAAATTCCGTCTTTGGAATATCCTCGTTACAAACTCTGAGTTGGTGATAACCAGACCTCAAGTCGATCTTCGAGTACACACTTGATCCTTGCAACTGATCAAACAAGTCGTCGATTCTCGGAAGTGGGTATCGATTCTTTACAGTAAGCTTGTTAAGTTCACGGTAGTCTATACACATCCGAAAAGAGCCGTCTTTCTTTTTGACAAACAAAACTGGAGCTCCCCAGGGTGAGGAACTTGGTCTTATGAATCCTTTGTCAAAAAGTTCTTGTAATTGAGTAGACAATTCTTCCATTTCTGATGGTGCTAATCTATACAGGTCACGAGCTACAGGTGCAGCACCTGGGACTAAGTCGATTTGGAATTCAACTTGTCGTATCGGTGGTAATCCAGGTAAGTCTTTAGGAAAGACTTCCATAAAGTCCCGTACAGTCGGCACGTCTTCAAGTCTCTTCTCCTTCGTCTTGTCTTTGTTTTCTTTCATCGTAACCTGCGCCAGAAATAGTTGATAACCTTTCTCCATATACTTTTGGGCCTTTACACATGATATAATGCTCAACGTTGATTTCTTCTCCTTGTCACTTTTGTCTCCTTGAATGATCAGAATTTCATTTCCGTAAGGAATACGCACTATCTTCTCGTCACAAACAATCACTGCATGATTATTTGCTAACCAATCCATGCCGATGATAACATCAAAACTACCCAAATCTATGGGCATCAGGTCGATATTAAATGGATGTCTTAACAATCCTAATGTACAGCCTCTAAGCACAGTGTTGGTTTTTGAAGTTCTTTTGTCAGCTAGCTCGACAGCGTAACTAACGTCTAAGGCAGAGCGAATCATATCTAGCAGTGTACTAAAAGTATTTGATACGAAACTTTTATCGGCACCTGAATCAAATAACATATAAGCAAGATGATCGTTGAGAAGGAACGTACCCGTGACAGTGTTGGAACCCTAGTTTGCGTTACCTCCTCCTAGGACATATGTCGTGCCTCTTGCATCAGGAACTCTTGCTTTGTTACCACGGTTTTAGTCTTGACTTTGGGACAATCCTTTCGGTAATGTCCTTATGCACCACACTCAAAACACGTAATAACTCCCTGATTTGGCCCTGGAGTTCCTTGAGTAGGTACAGTCACAACAGATCTATAATCCCTGGCCAGATGTCTAATCCTCTTACAGTTACGACACTTAGCAGTACACTGTCCTTCGTGGTGTAGCTTACACTTATTGCAGAAAGGAAGTGTTCCTTCATAACCATTCTTCTCATTGTTACCAATCATATAGGCTCTAGCAACATTCTGACCTCTAGTATTTTGTCGTTTGTAGGGTGGTTTTTGCCCACAGTTGTTTCTATAGTTGTTGTTCAATCTCCTCTTGTTCTCTGCGTTTCTTACAACATAGCCCTTCAACTTTTGATCCATCAAGTTGTTGGCAATTCGAATAGCATCTTGTAGTCTTGTGGGTTCTACAGCAATTACATTCCCTTGGATATTATCAGGAAGACCTCCAATGAATTTCTCTACCCGATCTTCCTCCTCGGGGACCATTTTGGTACACATCATGGTCAACTCTGGAAACTCTTGAAATCCCAATAGTCCTCTTATATGAGTTCCACCAAGTTAGTGAACTGTCTAACAGGGTGCAAGTAGCATACTTAACTTGGGACTTCTCTGGGCAGTTGCTGATATGGAACATTGTTTCCATCTTCTCAAACCATCTTATCAATCCTACAACTTCTTCTGTTCCCTTAAAGTTGAGTGGTTGACACTTCATGAAGTCCTGGTAGGTGCATTCTCTAGCAACAGGTCTATCACCTCTACCATTCTCATCTGGATTCTCATTTCTACCATTTCCATTTCCACCATTTCCATTGTCGCCATCACTGCCATTTTGGCTTTGGTTTTCAGTCTCGAGAGCATTGGCGACACGGGTCGCCTCATGAGCAGCCAACGCTTCTTCCACGCATCGGTTAAAGAGTTCTTCGATTGCTTCAGGGTTCATACCGGAGCGAGTGATAGTCATTGTTCTACATCACAAGACACAACCCATGGTGAGATTTTGAAACGACTACACTATCATGAGATAACGATAATTTCATACATGCTATGAAATAAAATATAATTACAACATGATTGTTAGAACGAATAAATAACAATATAGATAAATAAGCAAGAGAATCAAAACAAGCTTTTCTTTTCATGAATAACAGCATAATTCTGTTACAACCAAAATCCAAAATAGGTACATGATCCACAATTATTTCTACTGCTAACATCTTGACCTAACCATCAGTCTAGTGTCCTACATTGTCATGGTGCAACTAGTCTAAGGGAAAAAACCCAAATGTCTCTCAACATATGACTCCAACCTCCTAAGTCTCCCCTGAGTATCATCACGATTCCTACGAACCTGAAGAAACTCCTCCTGTGAAAGAGACATGTGAAGACGAAGGCTGTTCACACGATCCCTCTCGATATCCAACATAGCACGAACCTTAAGGTTCTCTAAACTTAAGCAGTCAATCCTCTCGATCATACTAACTCTCTGTCCCCTAGCTATCAACTGATCAGCCTCCAACCGTCTCTAAACAGTCTCAATCCCGACAATCCTATCAATACGAACCTCAGACATGTGATGGTAAAAGTCATGCACAACATCATTCAATTCAATCGGCATATCCTCTAGTGACCTAAAAATGCTATCCCTAATGCCAGACGAATAAAAAGAATCCTCTCTAGCTGGCTCTACAATCTCCTATTCA
>BQNB010188243.1:0-11967 GCA_026074375.1 Tanacetum coccineum
AGTACTCCATAATTACTGCAATTCTTAAATACAAACGATTAAGTAACAATTCTTTGCAATAATTATATAAAATAGGTTAATTACATGGGATAAATGATGCTATAAAATAGACGTTATTTGATGTCATCAGTCCCATTTAACCTTTTCTTTTTGGGTTGCATCTAGAGCATCAATTCTATCAAGCCCTGCCAATTCTTTTATCCAATCTGATCGATTTTGAACCTCCTCAACATTAGCTATCTGATCATCCATTCTCTTTTCAATTATAAGAATGTCGTCTTACAACTTTTTTCTAGTACATATCTTGGTTTCTTTGAACTCTTTATGCCATAATTTAAGACTTCCTTTTTTTTGAGATCAACACAGGCATCACCTTAATTATTAGAAAAATCATTGTCACTTTTAAGAATGACGTCATGAAACTCGGCCACTTCAAACCATGAATTGAATATACGAAATGGGATTGGCCCGTAATCTACCTTCTGTTTACGTAGTAAAATAGGCGAGTCATCAGAACATGATCGGTCTAAATTCAACACTGGCATCTCTGGCTGCTCACTAATAATAGTTTTGGAAAACCGGTGAAGCTTGCTCATTTTTGACCCCCGACTTATTCATCCAAGTAAATTTTCGACCACCAATTGGTAAGTCTACTAATTTCGTATCATTAATAAATTCATTGAACAACACAACCCCATGAGGATCAAACACCGACCCGCACCTTTCTGATTCCTCCCTTACTTCGTTAAAGTCCCTAAACATAATAAACAAACCATCTTTAAACTATAAAAATTGTTTTATTTCATTCCATAACCGAGATTTAGCACCTAAATCTTGTCGAGCATATACATTAATGACGACACATCTTTGATTTACACCTAATCACTTACCATCCACCACAACAAAATTTTCACCACATTGAATACTAGATCTAACAAAAATACCAGTATCCCACATCGAAAAGATTCCTCCATAATGACCGCGAGCTGAACTACACGCAAAATCAAATTGGAAATTCCCCGCATAGATTTTAAATTAAACATATTAACCTACGACATTATTGTTTCCTGAACCCCCATTAATAGATAGTACATCCATCGGTAACAATCTTCACACCCTTTCTTCCATCACTGCTCGAACTAACAGATTTTATCCTTCTCTTACTTCCAAAACTAGTAGCACATCTAGAATGAAACCATTTAGGACAGTAATTATTCTTTTGACTACTACCTTCATCAACAATTTGTGTCTCATTTTTCTTATCATATTTTAGAAATTCAAACCAAAAGTTATCTACCTATATTGATTAAATTAATACTCGTAATACAATCTACATGGTATTTTATTGTGTATCTGTATAAAAAGTTGTATAACAAATCTTTTAAAGAGGTCTTTAACTTTGTTAACCTGGTGGATTTACATTACAAATATAGGGGTGAGCATCGGGTAGGAACCGACCCGAACCGAGTATACACTATATAAACCGAAACCGAACCGAATAAGGTCGGTTCGGTTCGGTTTACGTAGTTCGAACCGACTAAGTGTCGGTTTTGACCCGAACCGAAATGAAACCGATCCGAACCGACCAAACCAAAATAAATACCCAAAACCAAAAACCAAACCAAATAAGCTCGGTTCGGCCCGGTTTCAGTCGGTTTGTCAGGTCGGGTTGGTTTTCGGGTCACTTTGCTCAGCCCTAACAAAGAATAATAATGTAGAGTTTAAACTCTAAGGAGCTGTTTGGTCGTGAATAAATTTGGAGTCATCTGAAAATCAAATTCAATGTCATGTTTGTTTCTTTTGGGTAAATGGTTTAGATCTAGGTAAATTTATTACTCCAAAAATAGTGAAGTATAGAGGATGTTGGTGAATCTCACATCTTAATCCGTTATATAGGCGGAAAAACAAATGCACCAATTGTCCTTCTAATCATAACAATCATAAGAATGAAAAATTAAACTTATCAACAACTACTAAAGACTTCTATCTAATTTGACCACGAAGATTAATATCAAACGCTTTAGCAAAAGCCATTTAATTTTCGGTAAGGCCTTTAAGATCATAACTATCATAGATGTCATAATCTACGTCCTTTAAAAAACTTGCATCATTTGCATCTCCAATAGCCATGTATTGAGCAGTCTCATCGTAAACATCCTCAACATCACTCACTTTCTTCCACGATCTAGTCCGAATCATTAGCGGTATGACAGGCCTTTTTAACAATTAAAGTACCCACATTTACGATTACATTGTCCTTTTTCAATGTCATGTTTGTTTGGTTAGCATATTGGCATATATTTAATTTTTTTTAAATGGCTTAAATCGGATCATTTCAAATTCCTTTAAGGAGTGAGGAATTTCAATTTCTATTTTTATTCATCAAAAGTCAAAGATGTAAAATAGACAAAATTTTAATAACCAAACACGTAAAATGATTTCAATTTATAAGATTTAAAATTGCTTATAATTTAAAATTTAACGAAATATGAAATATTATGATTTTAATTTCCAGAAACCAAACGCTTTCAGAAAATTTTATCTATGATTTTGAAAAAGATCAAAAGTTTAATTTTATTTTTGAGCTTAACAACATCTCTCCTTTTTTTAACAGCAAGATATATTAAGGAAACCTAGCAATGGGCTAGGAAACCAAATTACAAAGATAGATCACTAGCTAGTAGGAATCCAAGTAAAAGATAGAAGCTTTGTATCAATGAATACGAGGTCTTTGTTGGGTTTCTTTATTGCGAAGACCAAGTGTAATGGCAGTTAATAGTAGCCGTATAATTAAATCGATGATGGAATAGATGGTAGATTGATAAACTGATCGTAAGGTTAAAGTTAATTACCTAGTATATCATCAAATTAACAAGATATATGTAGGAACCAAGAAATCACTTCACTTCCATAACCTTAGTACACGAATTAAATGAAAGACAAGAGAAGGAAGTAATGAAGAAAAGTAGAGAGAAAAAATAGATGGTGGATTAATACAAATGAGTCTTACACATAAATAAACAACCAACCCTTCTCCATGTGTGGAGAAGGAGTATTTATACTTAGACCATAAGGCTTGGATGCCTATGGGCTTTCTACGGGCCAGGCTCGGGATTACGTGGGCTTTAGCCCATAACACGTGACCAATTAGCTTACATAAATGAGCCCGTTTACCCTTACTAGCCTATTACAACATATTGTGAATAAAGACTGAGCTTCCATGATTAGTAGCCGAGCTTCCATGTTCGACTCAATATTTTGAGGCTAACAATCTCCCCCGAAGCGAGGTTTCTTGCAGATTCTTAGCTTCCATGTTCAAAGACATATTTGAGGCTAACAATCTCCCCTAATGTGTGGTCTTCGAATTCCTGATGTAAGATCTTGAATCTTGCTTCCTTAAACTTGTTGAGATTGCTTTGTCGTTGAGTTCTTTAATCTTTGGTCTTTATCATGTTGTAGGCTTGTTCCTTCATGCTATGCGATCTTTGATCTTGAGCTTTTGTCATTGTCTTTTGACTTTGTCTTTAGTTTCGAGATCTTTAAATCTTTTTTCTTGTTTGTCTTGATCGTCTTTGCCACCTTGTGATCTTGGGTCTTGACCAACATGCTCATACTTTGCATCATCTTGAAAGCTTGCTAACAATCTCCCTTGACATCTTTGTCTTGAAATTCTTGATATCTATAAGGAAGATCTTGAATATCAGAGTTTGCGGAAGTCTTTGTCTTGTATGAACTTTAGCTTTCTTGATTCTTGAATCTTGATGCCAATAGTATGTCTTTACAGCTTGAGTATGAGCATGTGGTAATGAATCCGACTCTGCTGGAATGAGGTTGTAACACCGTTGTCAGTACCTGCATTTTAAAGTTAGTGATAAACAGATATGGACGAATATGGCTTTGTCATTCGTCACGGTTCGGTTACATTAACCTCCGGTTTCGTAAGGACCATTTTACAGTATAAATATTGTACCTGTGATCAGGTAGATTTAATTTTGAGAAGAATCTCCTTGACAGGGTTTCCAGCTTAAAGCGTAAGATCCTCTAACACAGATGTATTAGATTCACCATGCTTGCTTGTTCTCTTTACCGGAACGTCCCAAAGCAAACAGCACGGTAAGAGTAAATCAGATAGTTACCATCTTATTGATTGAGTCATCAATTCATTTACTGGACCAAATCGATATCCAGTTGACACAAGCTTGATTCGTATAGAATCTCGCAAGTCACCTATCGCAGAGCTGTTTGTTGTTGACTCTGGAAGAATTTCCATTCGTCACTGTGGAATGCTAAAGAGCATCACTCTGAATGTTCTGGAAAAATCACAAGGATAATGCGTAGGACTCTTGCTAACAGCTTGTGAACTTAATGGTGTTCAACAAGTGTTTGTCATGAAATGTGTCCTAATGAGATTTATTTTATTGATCTCTTAGCTCTAGACTCGATTAGTGCGTTTTAGTTTTAGTAATCGGAGGCTGGAGCTGACTGCCACCTATTCAATATCAACTAACTCAGAGTGAGAAAGTCAATAGAAGTTATGTGTATCTCCGTGATAAATGAGACAAGTATCTTTTAAGAGAAACTTGAATGGATGGGAAGGGTTTTGCAGTGCATCACTGGGTCCATGATGTCTTTCTTCAATATCAGATTTCATCTTTGTGAAAACCGATAGCATATGTATTGACCCGGTCTCTGCCTAAAGTGTTTGGAGGGCTTCTTTTTTTAGACCCTTTATCCATACATTTCTTTTTCATTTTCAACCCCTTCAATGCTTACCAAGACGTCATTACTAACACCTTGTTGTGATTGTTCTAGTGTTAACTCATGTCTTAGTCGGCATTATTCTCTTATACTCATTCATCTCCAATCATACCTAAGGACTGCTATTTCTAACTATAGAGTGTCCTTGGGTAGATCCCTCTGGTTCTGGCTGGATCATAGGACTAATACCTAACCTAACCACCTTATGACTTCAGAATCGTTGTGAGTTAATAGGTTGTTGGGTATAAGATCGTCACCATAAAACCATTGAAAAATCAGTCAAAGTGTTTGATAGAATATCAAAACGTTTAACACTTTGAAAGTTTCAACTTTTGGAAAAAACTCCCCCTTCACACGTGCATCGATAAACGAAAGTGTTTTGCACATGTGGGTAAGAGTATAAAGCACTTTTCACTCTTGAGTCTTTAGATCACTTATTATTTTCTAGATCACATTTTAATTACATTTCTCCCCTTATTTTAAATACTAATTCATTTAGTCTTTGAAATACCAAGTGATTAAAATTTGTCATGAAAATCCTGTAGGGAGAAAACTGTTACAGCATGAATTATGTAGAACTTTTCTTCTTGCTCCCCCTTAATTTTACATATTTTTTGACACCAAAAAAATGATACCAAGTTGTAAAATAAATATAAAATTGAGGGTGAGGCAGGGTTTAGCACACAATTTTAAAAGATTATGAAATGTCATTGAAGAATTCTTGAAAAATTATGCTCAGACATTGGATCATCTTATAACATACAATCTATTGAGTAGTCATTATTATTATTGAGTTGTTATTAATACTTTTTATAATGTTTTGAATACATAAGAATTATCGTGAGATGATGTATCCAAAATCATTAAAACTTTGTTTTTCGAAAAACTCCCCCTCAAACATTCACTCATTTTGAAAATGACACCAAATGTAGAATAATAGTCTTGTAAAACTCAAGAGGGATGGAGTGTTGAACATACAATTTTAAAAGATTTTGAATTGTCATTTAGAAATTCTTGAAAAATTGTGTTCAACGCTTTGAAAAATCCAAATGTTAGAAGACTTCTCTTCTAATTCTAAGGATAAGCGCACTGAAACGTACACTCTCCTTTGTCGTTCGGGTCCGAGTTGCAATTTGAGAGCAATTACGAGTCATAAAGAAAAATAGAAATGACATGTTTTGAAAGCGTTTGAAACTCTTGCTCGAACTTTATTTACACACCCGTGTCAATATTAATCGACATTTCTAGGTACATAAATGTTATCGATTCCAAGAGACATGTCGAGAAGATTCTTTTTTGGAAATTTTTGATTTTTTGATTTTGTATTTTATTTTTGAAATTTTATATTTTTGTATTTGTTTTTATAGGTTTTATATTTTTGTATTTTGCTTTTCTCAAAAGTATTTACAAGTCGATGTTTGAAAAATATATCAAGCAGATTCATTTTCCAGAACCTCCAGTAATGTTGGAGTCAAACATCTCATACCAATTCGTCTGACAAGATATTGAAACCTATCTTCGGGTAAGGCTTTAGTAAACATATCAGCTAATTGGTATTCAGTTCTGGCAAAGTAGTATTCAATTATACCGTTTTCAACATGTTCCTTGATAAAGTGATATCGAGTATGGATGTGCTTGGTACGGGAGTGCTGCACGAGGTTGCATTAGATTGCTATAGCTGACTAAGAGTCACCATACAACTGTATTTTGTTGTAGTTGAAGCCATAATCCTTAAGTTGTGTCCTCATCCACATTACTTGAGCACAACTTGCAGATAACGCCACGTACTCAGCTTCTGCTGATGACATTGCAGTACAGTCCTGCTTCTTTGACATCCAACTGACTAACCTATCACCTAGGAACTGTATTCCTCTAGAAGTGCTTTTGCGAGTATCAAGACATCCGGCATAGTCGGCATCTCAAAAAGATGTTAGTTCAAATCTAAAATCCTTCGGATACCAAAGTCCCATGTTAATGGTACATCTTAAGTGTCAAAAGATCCTTTTAACCTCTTTGAGGTGTTTTTCAGTCGGTCTTGCTTGATAACGTGCACAATAACATACTGCTTGCACTATGTCTGGTCTACTAGATGTTAGATACATGAGTGACCCGATCATACTACAGTAGTTTGATTGGTCTACGAGTTTTCCACTCAAGTCTGCATCCATTTTAGGTTTAGTATCCATTGATGTACCAATGCTATCACATTTATCCATACCATGTTTTTTAAGTATTTCTAAAGCGTACTTGGACTGGTTGATAAAGATACCTCGTGGAGATTGGTGGATCTGAAGTCCTAGAAAGAATATCATTTCTATCATTAAGGACATCTCAAATCTAATGTGCATTAATTTTCAAATCTTTTAGAAAATTTAGGGTTTGTAAACCTAAAAATAATGTCATCGACATAAATTTGCACAAGTAGAATGTCCTCGCCGTATCTTATCGTGAATAGAGTAGGGTCAATGGTACCTTTAGTAAAACGTTTGGACATCAAGAAATTTAAGAGTTCATCATATCAGGATCTCGGAGCTTGCTTCAATCCATATAGAGCTTTTCTTAGAAGGTAAACTTTTTTTGGATGATCAGGATAAACAACATAAACCTCCTCCATCAGTGGACCATTAAGAAAAGCCATTTTGACATCCATCTGATAGATTGGAAAATATTTGTGTGCAGCGTAGGCGACGAAAATCCAAACAGCTTCGAAGCGAGCAAATGGAGCAAATGATTCCTCAAAATCAATACCCTCTTCCTGAGCATATCCCTTAGCTACAAGTCATGCCTTATTGCGAATTACAGTTTGATCTTCGTCCTTTTTGTTCTTCCATAACCACTTTAGCTTGATTACAGTCTTGCCAAAGGGTTTGTCGACGAGTTCCCAGACTTGTAGTCTGTCGAATTGATAAAGTTCTTCCTGCATTACCTCTATCCATGTTGAATCAGCCATTGCCTCCTTAATGTTTTTCGGTTCAGCAGTACTCACGGTGAGCGCGAACATACACATTTCATGATCTGTTGCAAGTTGTCATCTTGTTTGCACTAGCTTGGATGGATTTCTACGAACTTGAGATAACGTGTGATCTTTTGTCCATCGGTATTCAGATTGATAAGGTTGGTAGAATATGTGCATATTTGATGGATCAACATAGCGAGGGGATGACTCTGCTTCTTCACGTAGCGGTGTACTGAAGACGTTGTAAAATTCATTGTCGTCAACATGTGCATTGTCTACTTGAATTGCTGCTTGATTATCAGTGTTGTTTTCCTCAGCAGTGACAGTTTTAGTTGGAGTGATTGGTTCAGATGTAGGTTAAATATGTGTTGTAGGTGGTGTGTCTTGTTGTTTAGAATTGTCGGTGGGAGAAGAAGACTTATTGATACTTGATGTACCTGTAGTGAAAAATTCATCGTATAGAGGACCGAATAGAAGATCCAACTCTTGTTGTGACGGAGATGTTGTATCTGCTGAAGGAGAAACATGTTGTAGTTCTGGTGCGAGGCCAGAGTTGTCATAGTCTGACGCCTTTTGTCGTTAGAGAACGAGGCCTGAAGTGTTATTATCAACATGCATCTCTGTCATCTCTGTGATCTCATCAAACTTAATGTGTATGGATTCAACTATCAATCGGGTTCTCTTGTTGTAAACATGATATCCCTTAGACTTAGTGGAGTATCCCACCAGAATGCACGGATCCCCTTTTTCTTTCATCTTGTCAAGATTTTCACCATCTCTGGTTAAGTATCAAGTGCAACCAAAGATGTGATGTAGCGAAAGAAACAAGATAAGACAAATTGGATCTGTTGATTCCAATGAATACCAGATTCAATCTTCTAATTATCGTTGATTCAAAAGAATACCGATAATCAGGCAAACTCCAACAATCGTTGATTCAAACGAATACCGATTATTAAGAGAATCTTAGCAAACCGCCAAGAACAAAGCAAAAGCTTTTATTATCAAAACTCAAAGATATCCTAATACAAAGAAAATACCTAATATTTATAGAAAAACTAGAGACCTTTCATTTTCTCTAAATTTATAACTAGAAATTAAATACTTTCCTAATCACAATTTATTGTCTAACTTAAATAAAATTAAAGAAATTTATTGTGACCTTCCATTTTCTTAAACCGCATCATTCTCCCCCACTTAAAAAAAACTCGTCCTCGAGTTTGCCTCACTCGTCCCTTGTACTCGTAGCATCCAAATTTGTATCCCTTGCATCAAATTCCCTTTCTTTATAATGACTCGACCTCGAACTTTGATCGTTTTAAAACCCAACTTATCATCCATGGGTTTAGCTTTCAAATACCCTTCTTGATATTTTTTGCCAATTAAAATACTAACCTCGACCAAATTACCTTTTTGCGACCAAATTAACTCATGAGGGTTTGAATTTATGTTTTTTGAAAAATCAACACTTAAAGTAGTTTGTATCATTGAAGAGCAAAGATCATTAGCCACAACTACAATATCTTCCATGTTTTCTTCTTCCTCACCAATGACATCTTCAATATCGGTATCATAAACCGGCATCGATTCTTCTTCAAATTGATCATCATCAAATATTGGAGCTTCTTCATAACCATCATCAAATACTGGGGCTCCTTCATAATCGTCACCTGCCACACCATGATCTCCCCATTCATTAGAAGATGAACAATCACCCTCAAAGAACGGATTTCCTAACTCTTCGTCTTCGCTTCTCCGACCGTTACGATCCCCACATCTTCTTAGATTCATCATATCATTCATTCGATTAGAAAATTGATCAACAAACTGATCTAATCGCTCGTCCATTCTTGCCATAATACGCTCATAGACATCATTAATATTCCTGGTTCTCCTTGGAGGCATTTTAATCAGGAACTTCGGCTCTTGATACCAACTGATGTAGTGAAATAAACGGGATAACAAATTGAATCTGTTGATTCACACGAATACCAGAAACAATCTTCCAACTATCGTTGATTCAAAAGAATACCGATAATCAGGCAAACTCCAACAACCGTTGATTCAAACGAATACCGATTATTAAGAGAATCTTAGCAAACCGCCAAGAACAAAGCAAAAGCTTTTATTATCAAAACTCAAAGATATCCTAATACAAAGAAAATACCTAATATTTATAGAAAAACTAGAGACCTTTCATTTTCTCTAAATTTATAACTAGAAATTAAATAATTTCCTAATCACAATTTATTGTCTAACTTAAATAAAATTAAAGAAATTTATTGTGACCTTCCATTTTCTTAAACCGCATCATTATGTTATTTATTTCATGATTTGTTCTATTTCATTCTTGCATATTTAGGTCTAATTTTGTCATATGTTTCTTGGTATAGATAAAGGATTTTATACCCAACCTCAAAAGTGTCATATTCTTCGTGTTTTCCCATTGGTATAATTTGTATGTGTTTGCAGAGCTTGTTGGGGAGGGGGAGTCGGTTCTTAGTTGCCGTAAACTGTATAATCATAGCATTTAATGTCCATATGAAGTTGCACGTAGAGGTGGGATGAGTTATCTATATAGAGGGGTATTTAATTGATTTAATAGGCTTGTGTTTTGATTCTTTTGAACTGAGTTTGATAAAATTTCTAAAATTTTCAAGATGGACATGTCATTTGCTCTTCTTGTCCTTTATAGGTGTGAGGAGTTAGTGTAAAAGATGAATAATGTTCTGTGAAGAAAACTAAACGTTGCAAGAATAAGCTATCAACTATATTAGCTGATAACTCGGTCGCTGAGGAATTGGTGAAGAAGATGGAAGTCTTGAAAATCTAAAAATGTCCCTTGGAAAGCCACCTAGTGCTAACTCTGTTCATGTACTGCTTAAATAAGCAGTGCATGCTGATGATCGCTCCCTTTTACTTGATTGCTTATGCAGACAAAATGAAAAGGTGATCTTTGATAGTAAAATGTCGAATTACCTATTGATAACCAAACAACATGTATTGATTAGATTTTTTGTTTGTTTGAAGGTTATTACAAACTCGATTTCTCTTTGAAAGCCATTGGATGTCTTTAAGCTTCTTGAATCTCACATCCTATGATCCAGGATCTAAACTACTGCCGAGGTACTGACCATCAACATTTTAGAGGGTTCTTCCCTTGCAAAAAGCAAATAAAGCGGTGAACTTTAATTTATTAGGCTATTATTTTTCTGTTTTTCAGGACCGTTTGACTTTAAAGAACAAGAACACTTCTAAATGGGCTAAACGTATCAAGAAACGTGGTTTTGATATCCAAGATGATGGAACATGAGCTGCTATATCGGGACAGCTTCAACAACATGCTCTTTAACTAGAAAAACAAAATATATGCACGATGATCATAGTAGTGATGACAGCTGAGAGGACGATGATGAAGACACTTCAAAAAATGAGGACGATGCAGCAAAGTTAAAAGTGTTGGAGCGCGGAAAGAGAGAACCCTTGAAGTGTTAGGCGAAGCTGACGACGAGCCTAAATCAGCAGTCCTTTCTTTACCTTTCATGGTAAGCTTCGGCCATTGCAACTTTAATATTGTATCATAAAACCTATTAATCCAAAATTGTTGTCCATGTTACTGCTAGTTTTTTCATCTTACCCTCAACTGATTATGATTATGCTACTTTGCAAGGCAAGAGTGTCTTAAATCCAAGGGTAAAAAACTAAACATGATACCCTTTCAACCCAAAAAATGAATCAATTTCAACTATGTTTTTGTGTTATATATGATGATGGGGAAAGGAAGAAAAGGAAGAGGATAATGGATTATGGTATTATTTTCTCGAAAGCCAAGTAGTCGAGGTAGCACAGCTAAAAAATATTCACTTAAGGTACAATGCTATTTTAAGTTATCTAATGTAAACTACTTGCTGTTATAGGGTCGTGTTAGTATTATATTATAAACCTTATCGGTTTAACTCGAAAATTTGAATGCATAGTTTGTTTTTTAAATGCCCATATGCCAAAGTCTAAGAGACATTTTATTATGTCTTTTCTCAATGGTTTCTAACTCCTCGATTTTTTACGTAAGAGGTTTCATATGCCTTTGTTTTTTTTTTTGTCTTTTCACATGGCTATTGCTACTTCTTTTCTAAACAAGATACGTATCGTGGTTGTCTTTTCATACAAATGATACATTACTCTATATACTATAATAGGGTTAAAACGCTGCCGTTTTTGGCAGCGTTGCTACAGTACCCAGTGTTGCTACAGTA
>BQNB010188245.1:0-11967 GCA_026074375.1 Tanacetum coccineum
TAGCTAAAGAAATGGAGGCTCGTGAAGCCGCAAGGACCCTTGAACCCTTGAATGAGAATGGGGACGAACAAGAAGGTGAGAATGGAAGAAATAGGAATGGAGGTAACAGAGGAAATGGAAATGGAGGAAATGGAAATGGAGGTAACGGATGAAATAGAAATGGAGGAAATAGAAATGGAGGAAATGGAGGAAATGGAAATTGAGGGAATGGAGAAAACAGAAATGGAAATAGAAATGGGAATCATGGTATGACCTATGGAGGTTTCATGCCAGTGGCTAGAGAGTGCACTTTCTAAGACTTCTTGAAGTGCAAGCCACATAATTTCTCAAGAACCGAAGGCGTTGTCGGATTGACCTGCTAGTTCAAGAAAATGGAGACTGTGTTCAACATCAGTAATTATCCACCGAAGTACCAAGTGAAATATGCTACATGCACACTATAGGACAGTGCTTTGACTTGGTGAAACTCTCATAAGAGAACAATTGGTATTGATGTTGCATATTCCATGAACTGGGATGGACTTATGAGGTTGATGACAAAAGTATATTGTCCAAGGAACGAGATTCAGAAGATGGAGACTGAATTGTGGAATCTGACCGTGAAAGGAAACGACTTGACTGCTTACACTCAAAGGTTTCAGGAGTTGATTTTGTTGTGTACTAGAATGGTCCCTGATGAAGAAGGCAGAGTGGAGGAGGAACAAACACTGATTCCAATGTTGTCACGGGTACATTTCTTCTTAATAACTGTTATGCTTCTATGTTATTCGATTCGGGATCCGATAAAAGTTATGTGTCGTCTACCTTTAGTGCTTTGCTTGATGTTGCACCATCCACTTTAGACAGTAGTTATGTCGTAGAACTTGCCGATAGAAGAATTTCATAAACAAATGTTGTTCTTAGAGGTTGCACATTAGGATTATTAGGTGTTAGCCTTAAAATATGGTGACAAACACGGAATTACATTAGTTTATTTATAGCGTGTCACATAGGGACTAATAATGACAAGCTACGATAGTTGTGTGTCACTAGGACTATAAATACCCCCTCCATACTTCCATGGAGGGGTGAAGCTCACTTTTGTAAAAGTGTAAGTGTGTATGTTCTCTCTCTAGCATACACACTCTTCCCATCTTTCTTCCTTAATTCTCTAATAATATGGCTACACATTTATTTCATTATACCTAACCTCCAGATCTGTTTTAATCCTTGTTCTTGTATGTCATTTATATTCTACAATTGGTATCAGAGCTGCAGGAGTGTATTGTATCATTTGTTTATTGTTACTGTTCATGCACTGTTCACGTACTGTTCATCTAATGTTCATGTTATTGTTCACGTACTGTTCATTATGTACTGTTCATCTCGGTTATCAGGCTGCTTGTTTGCTGGTTTTCAAGTTGTATGTTCATGTTTGTAATCTATTTTTTTAACAGAATTAGTTTCGTGGTACAACTGTTCTTCTCCTTCTAAGAATCAATTACGAAATTGATATATGTTGATGATGTTTATGCTATACATCTGCTGTTTACTTTGTATGCTTACATGACAAGTTTAATGAAGAAACAAAACTGGGTTTATCTTGTTCTTGGTTGCGTTTTGATGAAAGAGAACAAAACCAGATCCACAATTCAAGGAAAAAGGTACAAAATTACAAAATTTGCAGGTTGCGTTTTGGTTCTCAAATGTTGCGTTTTGTCTACACAACAATGGACTGCGACTTGTACTTGCATTTTGCAAGCGATTGAAGACCCTTAAAGCAAGTACAAACGTCATGCTGCATGCGTTTTGTTTCTGTTGCGTTTTGCCTCAAAGTTCAAGCATTGCGTTTTGTCTAGTTCTATATTGCGTTTTGTTTCAACTGCAATGAACAAAGAGAGAAAGACAAACTTGACAGACTCGAAACCTGAACCAACTTGAACCAACAAATAACAACATCATCATTAACATCACTTCGTCACATATCACACACAAATCCAACGACATCAAAAGCCTTAACCCATCGTTACAAACTCATATCACCAATCAAAACCACCAAACTAATCCTAATATCCCTTCGTCACAAACAATAATCCAACAAATCCATCTCCATAACTAATCCTATTCATCATCATCATGGCTCAAAACCGAAAATAAATCAATTAGGATCTCAAATTGTGTTTCGTGTTTTACAAATAAAGTTCAAGACCTTATAATGATCAATAGCACGAAACCCACCTCATCATCGATCTATGTTGGGTAAACCCACTTTGCTATTCGAAAACAAACAAGACTAATAACAAATCTGTTATTATCTTTTTGTTTCTTTCGTTAATTGACACACTAAATCGAACACAAAACGAACCTTACCCGAGACCTTAACAAAAAGATCTTGAAGCTTTCTTTGTTCATGTGGATTATAAAGAAGAAACGCCACGTTGAGGGTGTGATTCGTTTAACAGAAGATGTATATGTTCTATCTTGTGTGAGGATTTATGAGGTGATAAAAGGTTGGTTGGGATGTCCGATCTGATTTCAGTAATGAAGATAAATGGTGGCATGATTTTTCTTTGGGGAGAGGAGAAAATATTTTGTGACTGCGTTTTTTATAAAAAGGATTAGGGTAAACTTATGAGAAATATTAGGGTTGGATATTACTTTGTATCCCTAATAATACTAATGGACCGGGTGGTATGATTTTATGGCAGTTGGGCCAAAGCATCAGATTGGGCCGAGCTATATTTTCATTTTTAATGGGGCGTATGATTTGGTTATAGTGTCATATGGGCCAAGTGATACAATTTAGTTAAATGTTAGGCTAAATTTCTTTCATTCAAAAAAATAGGCCTCGTGATTAAGTGTTTATTTATGGGTTGATGTTATTGGATTAGTAAGGATACGATGATTGAGTCGGGTACAAAACACTTTCACGACAAGTTGGACTAGACGATGTTTTTTTTCGTTGACGACATTCAAACACAACATTTGTCTAGTTTAACGACATTTTTTGAACAACAACACAGCAAACATGATACATAACACTAAAACGATCCGAAAAAGATTCAATAAATGACAAACGGCTAGAGATTCGGATTACGATGACAAGTGATCATGGAGTTGATTTGGTATCCCTTATTTGAGCTTGAAGTTGGATTTCACGAAGGCGTCTACTTATTTTATCATCGAGACTTCCTTATATTTTTCTACCCCTTTTCTTTAAACCCGGTCTATCGATTGATGACTTGCTTGAACATATACAGCAGATGATTAAGACTTGAATTATCTAGTTACCAGCAGTCAGGGGTGGTTGGTTGCAGACCTCAGACGCTTGTTAACTATCTACTTAAATTGATGTTACATGTAAGTACACAGTGTCACACGCCGAAGACGAAGAGGAAATTTCAAAGGTAGAAACTTTTCGGTTGGGTAAAGAGACATAAGATTTAATCTTGCATCGTTCGTCAATCAACAACAGTGCAAGCTTAAGTAACAAATTTGGGGATTTCCACTTCATTTAATGTTTGTATATCGTGTTTACTTCACCTAGTAAACACAACCAATAGCCTACATAATACGAGGTTGGTAAAAGTTAGCCAGATTCAACAAGTTGAGATGTAACATTAGAATTCAGCAATTCTCACAGGATTATTATTGTCCCATTCCAGAGCAAAAGTACTATCACAGTCTAAAGCAAAATTCACGAAAGAACTTAAACGACATTCACATACAAGACCTGATTATACCAAGTTACACCGTTGATCTTGCTTCATCTCCTCTACGGTTTCTTGAATACAAAGGTAATGCTTTGTTTGGATTTCAAGATTAGTGCTTAAGACAAAACTCTCGAGTATATTTGCTGACAAACGACAATGATAGCTTCCGAGAGTTTCGCAACCAACATGGGGGTAAATGTTACATCCGGGAGACTTAGTTATGACTGTTGATGTTACTTGTGTTAAACATCCAGGTGGAAAATTAGTGTATACTACCTTTTACTTAGTATAATGGTTTATTAAATATTCTGCCCATACGTGAGAGAGAAATGTGCTGATTTCATATTCTCGCATGCACCCCCGAACAATAATCACAAGCCCTAATGACAAGAAGCAGAGTTATTTGGGGTGTGGTTTGACTTCTACAAAGTTACCGCTGAGCACAACTAAGA
This sequence comes from Tanacetum coccineum, assembly GCA_026074375.1. Classification (NCBI taxonomy): domain Eukaryota; kingdom Viridiplantae; phylum Streptophyta; class Magnoliopsida; order Asterales; family Asteraceae; genus Tanacetum; species Tanacetum coccineum. Next base: position 4,145 of record BQNB010188245.1, read on the forward strand.
GACATAAGTGTTTTTGCAATGACAATAAAAGATTGTTCATGCTACATCAAAGTAGTCAGAATCTGCTTAAGATAGTGAATGTTTGTTTGGGGGGGAACTAATTCCAGAAACATCGCCAAAAATGAGTCCTATGCAGAAAGCTTTCAAGAACATGCTGCAGTGAATTGGTAGTGGAAGTTACTCAACACATGCATACTACAATGGTTCCAAACATAGTAAAGACAATGAAGAACCAAGCTGGAAAATACAATTTCAAGACAAGAGAACTCTAAAGACAACAACAGCTTTAGAAGCGCTTTGAACTTTATTTAATTGTAATTGTACTTGTTAGGAAACATGTAAGTAATTCTGTATATGATCCACATAGTTAGGGTAAGATTGTAGCCTTAAAATATTGTGACAAACACGGAAATACATTAGTTTATATATAGCGTGTCCACATAGGGACTAAATAATGACTACTTACATAGTTATGTGGCACTAGGAGCTATAAATACACCTTAGTAAAAATAATAACCCCCTCTATTACATTCCAGGAGGGTGCCGCTTACTTTTGTAAAAGTGTAAGTGTGTGTGTTCTCTCTCTCTAGCATACACACTCTTCCCATCTTTCTTCCTTAATTCTCTAATAATATGGCTACACATTTATTTCATTATACCCAACCTCCAGATCTGTTTTAATCCTTGTTCTTGTATGTCATTTATATTCTACAAACCTCTGATGAAAAATGAAAGCTTTGATCATAACCATTTTCAAGTTACTTTTAATGAAAGCTTCGATGATACCTTAAAGTCAAGCTCCGAGGATACGTGTAGTTCTGATTATACTTGGGAACAAAAAAAACTTCTAAAGCTAAACTAGGGTCTAGATCTACCGAAGCGAAAAAAAGCTTTTTATGGTAAACAGGGGTCAAGCTCTGCAGATGCAAAAAAAAACTACTATTCCATCAGAGATTGTACAGTGGTATGATGATTATCAAAGGACTATTTATTAAGGTAGATGAGGGTCAAGCTTTAGAAATGCAACAATTACAAAACCTGAAAAACCCAAATCAAGTTCAAAACATCTTGCACCCACAACTAGAATAGGGTCGACCTGTACAACTCTTGTAGTTCCAACAAAAAGGCCACCTCCGGTGATGAATTGCATTTTAGGCCTTGTAGCCGTTACAACTTGGCAACGAATTCTGAATAAGGAATTTAGAATTATAAGTTCGGAACAAGATGTTGGAGGAAGTTCAAATGTAAGGAGTAAAGGTAAAAGGAAGATGTTGTAGGTACTTCAGTCTTGGTTTGTGAAGCTTGTGCATGTGTTTCTGAAGGCGATGTATGTTCATCTTTTGGCTTAGTGAAAAAACAAATAACTTTGACATTGTTGTTTTGGTCTTGGTACATTTAACTTTGCTTATGGATATTCTTAACTTTATTGTAGTTACTATAACTTAATTGTTTGTGCAATTTGCATATGGTGCTTCTACTATAATGAATTGTTAAAGTAGGCAAGCAGCATAATTTGTGTTAACATTCTAATCCAATGTTGACTAGTAAAAGTCAATTCTATAAATATATTTCTTTAACAAACAAAAGCGTAGAATGCTATCTCAACGGAATCAGCCTTTGGACAGGCCCGAAAGACCTAACGTATTCAATCTAATAGCAATGTCAAACAAACATTACATAAAGACGGCTAATCACACACTTGCAAAAGACGTTATGAACTCATAAATGTTATTTTTAGCATGAATTTGCTGAAGGAGTTCATCATCATCATAATCATCATCATCATCATCATCATCATTATCATAATGGTTATCATCAAGTTGATTAGATCTACAATCATATATCTCATGAAGAGTCTTTGATATTAGGTTGTATTGTACAACCTTTCCAGACAACTTGATCACCAAAAACGAATCTTGTTCCCTTTCTCCCAAAACAATGCTCCAAACATTGGACCGAATTGACCAACCTTAGGGAAGGGGAGTCATAAAGTCATCTATATGAACACGGTACCTAACCGTCCACACAGAACACCCTATCATCATCTCGTAGATAGTAAACTCGCTAGAGCCAAAATCATTTAAACAAGCAAGAAACAAAGACCCACGCCACTCAAACAATTTTCCTTCCAGATGTAACAAGTGTGACATTTGTATGAGTATCTGCAGTGGATCTATATAGCAGACTTGAGGAAAGTCATTCCCTATTGAGGGATTGGTATGGTTGTTATATTTGGATGGTCAGGGTCTTCAATATTTAAGCTGTAATACATAAGCTGCCTATTCTCGGTTTCTAGCCAATGTAACCCATCATTCTAATATATTGCACTATCAAAATGATCAAAACTGAAGTAGTTAAAACGGTCCCTGCAGAGGCTCCATTTGCATGTCTCTGAAGAATAAATTTGTATATCAATGTCACAAAATGTGCGTCCAACATCCACCAATTTGTAGTGCGATGATTTTGTAGGATCAAAGGCGATTCTCAATCCAGCACTGCTATAATAAGGTGAATTATCAAGCGAGCAATCTGCATACGGAATCTTTTTATACTGATTAGTGGATGGATTATACACGTAATAAAAAACAGGCATCCCCGAACCACCACACAGAAGCAAACCATTGCAAGACTGCAAGATCTTAACATTATCAGCTTCCTCAGTGGAGCCACGACTGAAGGACCTATCCATAGCGGATTTTTTTGACCGAAGTCTGGGATCTAACGGCACAAAATCACTTTTAAACAAAGATCTGATGTGATTAACGAAAAGACCAACAAGAGGATCAACTTTAGTGATTTGGCTGCGGGTTTTGATGAAAAGAGGGGATGTAATAATTCTTAGCCATTGTTTAGACACGGTTGCAAACAGATGAATACAGAGAATAGGTAATCGGATTAAGATTTGAGTTAAAAGGTCATCGTTAGTAAGCACTTTATGTTGTGGTGAATAGGTTTCTCGAGCCTGTGTTCTGCGCTCTTCTGACATCATCCCCAATATCAGTTGGTGGAGTATCTGAGTACTGAGACATCATTAAATAGGGAATATAAGACCAAATTGGCAGGGACGAAATTTGCTACGTAAATTTTTTTTCTGGTAGGAGGGAAATGGAGGGAAAAATGCTGTAAAAAAGGAGGGAATTTTTTTTGCATAATACTACACCTTAAGTCCCTAAAAGTTAACAACGGTCAACAGATACAAAGTCAATCATTTACTCAAGTTTTCAACAAATTTGATAATGTTAACAACACGTTTCGTCCCTAAAAAGGGTCAAGGACAGGTTAGTGTGCATCGTGGTCAAACAAGGATGAAGGGCATGGTCAATTCAAAACACAAACAAGATAGTTAAACAGTAACATATAATAACGGCTTAATGTATGTACAACAAAGACAACCCAAATACCATGATGGCTGTGTAAATAAAACCACAAAAATCGCTACCCAAGTCCCAACTTCATCGTCCCCATGAACGCAATACAACAAAAGATACAACCTAACTGGGATCATCCGTATCTGCATACAAAACAAACCAAAAGATTACCCAACTATCCACAATCTAATCAATAAAACCTCATAACTGTAAGAAAGTCAATCTTTTTATGCACTTGCATGTGCACTTCCGCAATCGACTTCCTTATCTCCAACATCTTAAGCACTTCAGTTTGGGACAACTGCGTCAAAAACTCGGCACATTGCAATGCTAACGGACCACCAAACACATTAAGCTCGGCTATCAACAGTCTGTGTTCGTTGACCCTACAGTACAAGACCTCCCAGAGATGACTTAATCCAGCTGCAAAATAGAGATCATCATTTATCTTCCTTTCAATATAGACTGAAATTGCATCACTCAAATTGTTGGAGTTTTGTGCCGCTGCAAGTTCTTGTAGACGTGGGAAGGCCATTTGTTTGGTGGTGTTGTTGGGTATGTTAGGTTGTTTAATGTTTGAAAATGATTTGGCTAAACTACATTTAAATAGCAAAAAACCAACTCATGTTAGTGGTTCCACAGTGAATCTAATAATTAGATATCACATATATGACGGCTCGATGACTGACATTCTAAAGCTTCTATGTCACGTTCATTAAATTACACTATTATTACACGCTTAGTCCCTAAAAAAATCTTCCTTTGGAAGACACGTGGAAGGCGGGAATTTGATTAGAAAAAATACCTTTAGGGACCAACGGTGTAACATACAGTTTTTATGGTTCACGTGTGGATCCCACTTTTAACGTCGGGGTACTTTTAATCCAACCGCTGACATACGAAACATCAGGGACCAAATTTGCTATAATTGTATATATGCATTGAAATTAGTCTGCATGTTACTTCTTGTTTTGTTGATAAATTTAGGCGGGGAAACAAATTTACTGTGGCAGATATGGTCCCCAAGTTGTATAAGAGCAAATAATCAATAACCACAAAAAGGTTAAGGAACCAAATCAATAATTAAACATCACACTATTATTGAACCAAAACAAACTTTTACATAAAAACCGACTTGTAAAAACAACACAAACTAGGCATAAACATAATAACCAACTCACTATATTGACCCGACCCTAACTCACATCTTAACCAACCATCTTCAACGAAATTGGAACTTAACCAACACATAAACAACCCAATCACATATTTTTCATAACTGAAAACAAAATCAAGCTTTTTATGTACTTCACGATAAGTCTCAGCGATCATCTTTCTCAGCTCTAACAATTTGATAAAATCATTCTCTTGAACTTGTTGCAGAAACTAATAGCAATTGTAGGACATCACTGATGGAGGCAATCCATCAAGTTCACTTATAAACAGCTTCCTATCATTAGTGCAGTCTATAAAGTGAACCCATAAGTTTTGTAGATCGGCTGCAAAGTCAAAATTAATTGACGTTTCCCTTTCAAAGTATAACATCATTCTATCAAATAAAGACCTAGAATTAGCAGCCACGACGAGTCCTTCTAGACATGGAAAAGAAGCCATTTTGTGGAAAACTAGAAGGGGGGTTGAATAGTTTACCGCTTTTTAATTTAAGGTTTTAAAGTGTTTGTAAAAATTCTAGATTCGACTTTATGTGAATTCAACACTTGCACAATATGAACAATATACTTATCTAAACAATTAATAGGATAGTATGAGAAAATAATGTAAGACAAGAGATAAGAGTAAGAGCAATCAAACCACAACGCGAGAATTTATAGTGGTTCGGTAACGAAGCACCTCTTCGCCCTACTCCACTCCTCGAGCACCTAACTCGAGAGTTTTCTTCACTATGTCAACAAGTTCCCTTATGGCGGAGAAAACCTTACACAACTTTCGCTTATCTTGATTTTTGAAACTAAGCTAGATGTCGAGTTCTAATCTTAGCTAGAACCAATCTACCATAACTTCACAACTTCATACTCACTAACTTTGATTCACGACTTGATCCGTTCTACCCAACTTCTTCACACTTAGTAGTTTTCTGCCACTTACTACTTCCACCAAGCCAATACTATAATCAATACTAACTAACACTACTAGGAAAGATCAACAAGATCCATCTTACTTACAAACAATCACAAGACTAGCAACTACAATTTACAAAGAATTACACATGATTAACAATCTGATCCGGGATGCAATAAGATTGCAACAACACACAAAGGTGTAACACTTCTTCACTTGATGGTAGGAAGTATTCTTCTCTTGGACTTGAGGAATTGAGCTTGGATCACTTGGAAATAAAGCTTTATGATTAAATGATCAAAGGATTTTAATGAGTTGTGCGTTGGAGCTGTTTTTGATCAAATGATGAGTGTATAAGGTAAGAAAATATTAGGAAAATAGCTTAGGTATTGATAGGACTTTCTGGGGTGCGTCACATTATGGCGCGCGTCCCTTAAATAGGTGGGCGGTACCCTTAAAGATAAGGGGGGCGCCCGTGTATTTAAGGGCCGCCCTAGACTGGGCGCTCCCCAGTTTGTCCTTTTATGTAGGGAGAATTTTCTGGAACTTTCTAGCCGTTTTAGGTTCGAAAATTTGAATTTTTAAAATGTTTTATTTTGAAATAAAACAATTTCTTTTAATTGTTAGAAAATGTTTTGTTAATGTTTATATAATGTTTACAAATTTTATAAAAGTGTTGAGGTTGAATAAAAATTTTCATTTGATATAAATGCATTAAGCATTATTTATTTATTCCTTTTAAGTGATATAATTTTCGAAATGAAAAATTTATCTTCTAATTTACTTGTTTACGTTTAATTTTACATTGAACGTTTTTATATTTTGTGATTATCAAAACGTAAAGATGTGAAAAATATTAATAATGTTTTTAGGCATTATTTTTATCAACACATTTTTTTGAATTGAATGTTGCGTGTGTGCTTAGATTCAGTGGGTTTTTAGGTATGAAAATGACTTAGGGGGGGGGGGGGTTTGATCCCTTAAATAACAAAAACGGAAAAACCAAAACACAAAGGGACCAACAATGTAACAAAATTAAATGATAAATACATTACACGTGTACATTGAGTAAAATTAGATAAAGCAAAACACGCAATCGACCTTACCTACTGGGACGAGCTATGTAACTTACCCAAATATCAATGTTATAAAATGATAAAATCCATCAATACCAACACAATCTTAAGAGGTATCACGCAAAGTAATTGTAGTTGACGGTCCAATCCAAGGTAAAGCAAAACGTTTACTATAATAATAACAGGCAGTGTGTTTTCACTGTATCTGACACAGCTCGATGCGTGGCATTTAATGCGGGAAAATATATAGTTTGATTGCAAAATTGGTCCCTTATAACTTGGGTTTAGCTTTTCATCCACTCCTATAGGTTTTGTTATTTAAGGGTAAATGCAGTCAAACATACTACAACACCCATAAATTAAGTCATCGACAACCCACAATATTAACTCTTTTGCACAAATTCACTTCATCAAAAGGTCACTATATATTGGAGATGATGTCACATAAGCAAAGCACACATGCTCGTAGAATCTATGCACCACAACATAAAGTCCTTACTAATGACGACCTTTTAACTCAAATCTTAATCCGATTGCCTATTCTCTGTATTCGTCTTTTTACAACCGTATCAAAATAATGGCTAAGTATTCTTACATCCCTTGATTTCACCCGTAACCGCAGCCAGATCCGAAAGATAGATCCTCCTGCTGGTATTTTTCACATTACATCTTCATTCCATTGTGTTTTTGTCTCGTTAGATACCATAATTAAGTCTAGAGAATACACTAGCGACAAGTCATTTACTCTTGGCTACACCAAGTCAGTTGATAATGTTAACATCTTGCAGTCTTACAATAGTTTTCTTCTGTGTATTGGTTGGGAGGGGACTCGTTTTTATTACGTGTATAATCCTTCCACTATTCTGGTTAAAATGCTTTCGAAAACAAATTACGCACATGATGATTCAAATTTTTATAGATGTGTTGGATTGAGATTGGCATTTGACCCTACAAAATCACCTGACTACAAAGTGGTGCGTATTGGAATAAACTCTTGTGAGATTGTTATACAAATTTACTCTTTAGAGTCCGATAATTGGACCCTGTGCAGGGAAAGATTTACGTACTTCTTTTTTGTACATTTTGATAGTGCAATCTATTAGAACGATGCCTTACACTGGCTAGAAACTGAGAATAGGCAGCTTACACATTACAAGTTACATATTTAAGACCATAAGCATCCAATAATAACAACCATACAAATCCCTCAAGACCATGAGCAACCAATTATAACAACCATGCTTTCAATGATAATAAGCATATGAATACCTCACATGTTGCATCTGGAATGGAAATTGTT